>VFFE01008899.1:734441-844081 GCA_008921705.1 Burhinus oedicnemus | reverse complement strand
ATGTTCTGAATTATTGAAAGCTTTGTGTTTGGGACCTGGCAGTTGCTAATGGATAGCAGAAGAAGCAGGAATTCTCTCTTTAAAGACTTAAAATGGACCTGTGTGCATATGTAATCCCCTTCCTGACCTCTGTCCAAAAATATCCTCATTAGAGCCAAGTGGGGGAGGATAAATCCACTTTGTTCTAACCACTGAACTTTCACATTTCATTTTCATCCCGCATTAGAGCTGAAGCAAAATCTTTCTCCAGAAAAGAATCACATTGGTCCATCTACTTTAGGATTACAAAACACGAGTGTTTTCATGCAGGTCTATCCTTGCTCTTCTGCTTTAATGCAGGTCTACCAGCTTGCTCGGAAATAGAGAACAACTAAAAAGCTCTGGAGAAAAGCTTTTGCTTGACAAAACCTGTTAAAACCAGCATATCGCCGCATGAGAATTCACTTTCAAAATTTCATTGAGCTGAAAATGTTCTGATCAGCTGTAATTCCCACTCCCCTGGTCCCATTCTCCTTTTGTGCGTTACTGCTGCACAGTGGATTGCGTAAACTCAGAAGCTAATTCTAAGCAGATGGACCTGATTTTAGTTGCTTTTTTTTGCCAGCCCCTCCATTTCTGTGCCAGCAAGAAATCCAGCCACATTGGGAAACATCCTCTTTTTACTTCTATACAAGGCAAACCAAAGCGCTTCTGCTGCAGCATTTACTTTTTGGCCCCTGCAAGCTGAAGGGATGCTTTCAACCAACAGCCACAGCTTTCACTTTAGGTCAGTGTTCAAATGGTTCCCAAGCTTTTATGCCTTCTCTCATTGAGCAAACAGCAGATTCCTATTTTCATGCTGTAAAACTTTTCCTGTTTACTGGCACTCCATACGCCTGTGGTATTGAGTTCTTAAGGGCAGACTGGGCTGTACTGGTCATCTGGGAACTACCTAATAGACTGAGCTGTGAGGTTAAAATACAGACAGCACAGACCCAAACTTTCGTGCCGGAAAGGACATTTTCTGTGGAAATTGCCAGGTTTGACACATTTTAAGAGAGTAATGCCAGCAAAATGAATAGAATATAATTTCAAAATGGGGGAAAACCTGGTTATGGATCTGCTTGGATGCAGAATTTATTTAAAATACTGAAGTAGTTAATACGGTTTAAAAAAAACAACCCAAACTTTCTGGGGTAATGAAGGAAATGTTTCAGTTTATACCAAGTGGTTATTTTCCTCCACGGTTGATTCCTCAAAACTCTTGAAATTTGGTCTCTTTGGTCATCTAGCGTTGGGATTTGAGTGCATTTCTATAGCCTGTGTGATGTCCAAATTCCACACGCTGGTAAGATCAAGTATCTCCTACCATTCTCTCCAGTGAAGCTAGAAGAGGGTACCTACGCTTGCTACATTCACTCTTCACATTTCTCTCTACGCCCTGAGATTTCTGTCATGCAATGTATTGAGGGCATGTCTGCTGTGTCATTGTTTTAGTTAAACATAGAAATCAGCTCCTTTAGTCCAGCAAGATATGTGCTGTTGTTCGATCTATGACCTTCCGTTTGTGCTCTAGCACCAGGACAGGAGTTAACTTCATCGCGTAGTTACTGGCCATTCGCTGCTCACATATTTATAGTCGAATACTCTTGATGAGTAATTCTGCCTTTAACTATATGGCAGAATAAAATCTTGAAAGCCACTGGTTTCTAAGCAGGGGTCCAACTTAAGGGGTTAAAAGGTACGGGGAACCGATGCTGCAATACGTAGCCATCCGCAGCTGCCTTAATTCTAGCTCACATGTCGAAAGAGTAAAAGTCACACCCATCATTCAGCTACCTGGTGCCTTACAGGGAAGTAAAATATGTCATCAAAACACCGGAGGCAGCTCCAACTTTGCAATATGAGAGAACCTCCTGAATATTAAGCAAAACAACCCCTGTGAAACGGGAGGGTGTTATTTTACTGGGGGGGAATCTGAGACAGAGATTAAATAATGTCTTCTGGGAGCATAGACTTGATCCCAGACATCCCAAATAACCTTCTGCTCTACCCTTGTGGCTTTTTCTTTCTTGTTGGTGCCACATGTCTGCAGCCATCTACAAAACTGCTGCTGCTTTGGGCTCTCGGCAAGACTTAGAGCAGCTGGTCCCTGCAGACCGATGACCCTGTCACAGCCAAACGCAGGGTCTCTAAATTCAGTGCCGAGGAGCGCTAGCAAGGTGTAAGGGACACTTGCTGCTAGACTTATTCTGTGGGTGTGCGCTTGTATTTATTTCTCCCCATATGCTATAACATATTTCACGAACATGGCATTTATTAGACATCAAGATAAAAAAAATAGTATAGCAGTCTAGGAAGAAAAAGATTTATGGTTTAAGTACAGGGATGGGGAGAGCAACGTTCTCTGTTTTGAGTAAGCTCTCTACTTTTGGTTGTAAAACGGAGATAAAATTATCTTTCTTTAGGGCTATTCCTAAACTAGACTAAGTATCCGTGTGGCGTTATTATCATAATAAAGCTGACAATATAATACTCCAAACTACTTGGTTATTTTTGTTTAGCTCATCCGTCATCTTACTGGCTTCTTCATCCCCGCATCCCAGCAGCCGCTTTGACAGCTCTCCTGCCGTAGACCTGAAGGTCCGCGCTCGGGAGGTGGGGCAGGAGGTTTCGCAAAGCTTGCGCAGGCTGAGGGTTGGAAATCGCTTACGGTGCAGAGAGCAGGAGCAAGGGACGAAGGAGCTGTAATTCTGAAATGTCTGTATTTTTAGTAAGCTGACTTGGTATACACAAAGTGGCGTGTTGGGGAACTTTTTGCTTTAAATGAAGTTAGATTCTCTTGCGTTTAGCTGGCAGGCCATTCCAAGGCTTTAACGTTAAAATATCTGGTCATTTGTGGTTAGCTAAAGTTTCACTGTAACTCCATTAAGAAAAGAACAAAATGAAAGAGGAGAAATAATTAAAATACTTCTAATGTGTTAAAGGCAAGGGGTTGAGGGGAAAAAAACCAATGAAAGCTCTTTCAGGTTTACAGATTCACTAGAGTTTTTATTATTTGATGCAAATGAGGAAAAGTTTGTCTTGAAAAAATTCATTAGAGCTCCCAGTGGTTCCTGAATTCTCTTGTGCAGTGTTTGTGTGACCAGAGGACTGTAGTGCCTGGCTGTGGGCAGCAGGGAGATATCTGACTCCGCAGGCGTTCCCGACTGGCTGCAAACCATCAAGTGCCTGCTGAAAAAGGCAACCTGAAATTGCTACCTAAGGAAAATGAGTCCTTTTGCCCAAAGAGCAATCCTGATGGCTACATCATCAAAAAGATTGCAGCTGCTGGTTTGTTCACAAAAAGCACAGATGGAGAATACCAACACCATTTCCCAGCTCTGCTCGGAGCATTATTTCCTCCAGTTTATTCTCTATTTTGCTGATGTTTGTAAAGCATCTCCAGAGGCAGGGGTTCAACGACTCCCGAAGGGAGCCAATCTCACCATCTAAAATAGGAGATTTCTCTTTATTCTCAACTAGGACGTTAGCCATCCTGGGCACGTAGCCTGCCACAACAAGGTAGTGCGTCTGACTACAAATCTCCTTCTTAGGAAGTCTGCCTCCTTTCCTGGTGATCTAGAAGATTGCATTTCATCTGTAAGGATGTTCCTTGCCTGCTTTGAAACACTGTTTGAGTATTACAGTAAATACCACATTAGGTGAAAAACAATCTAAGCAGGGAGCTAAGCAAAATTATTAACGCTCTGCAGTCAAGCGGGGGCTGGATCCATTCATTTACTTTGAATTCCTCTGGTTTTGTAGCGCAGGTTTCACTGTAGGAAATGGATTAAACGATATCCATGAGGCATTTAAGAGAGAAAAGTAATGTGTCCATTTTCCATTTTCATGAATTTATTGCTACTTTGAAGATGCTCTCAGGGCACTGGTATATTTGGGAATTATGGTTTTGCTGGTTAATGGCCAGACACAGCAGTAAACTTGGATCAGCCTGGCTTACCAGAAAAGCGGTGGTTTATGGTTGTCCCAATTTTTTGTTCTGCATTCAAAGATATTTCCTGACATTGACTCATCTGACTCGGAGTCTGCCCGTGACTCAAAACGTCAAGGTCAGGAAAGCGCATGATCAAGATGCTTATCAAGACCTCCTGCCTGGGATGAACTTGGCCAGAAACCCCATAAAGCAAGCAATGAGATCGCTTGTGAAACAAGGGTAACTCCTACCAGCTGTGGACTGGCTCCCACATTGGGTGGTTGGTGCCTTGGAAGTCAAAATGGGGTTCTGCTGACAGGCACGGGGAGGGTGGATAGTCAAAGCAAACTCTCGTTATCTATTTTTAGACCTAAGGGGAAATAACTAGTTCCAGAGTTCAGCTCAGACATACATTACTGGCCTGACTTTGGTTTACCCTGAGGACTCCCACCTTGGGGGAGCAGGGAGTAGTTCGGTTTTTATTAATGTGGGACAGTGAGAAAGGATAACAGGGAACAGGGTCAGCAGGGACCGTTTAGCTGGCAGCTAGGAGAGTTTTGAAAAGCCTGTGGTTTAACCTCGGGTGAATTCAGTTTTTCTGAGTATTCTTCAAAAGCAAACCTCCTCGCGATGCAGCAGCAATGCTCACAAATCCCGTGCTTACACAAGCAGACTCGTACCGGTGACTGCTGACCGGCTCTGCCTCCGGCCGGATCCTTCCAGCCTACCCCCAGGCAAGGAGGAGAGCCTTCGTTTTGTCTGCAAATGTAAAAATCCAGTCTTGAAAATCCTGGGCGGGAGAGGATCAGGCTTGATTGCAAAGAAAGAAGCAATTTACAAAAAAAAAATTGCTTTGGATTTCTAAAGCAACACTACCCATCACTTGCTTGTTTCTCTGGTTCAAATTCATGTTTTTAGAAGTTGCTGTTAAGGGGAACAGATGTGTGAAAACCTGAAACTTCTCTGCCTACAGACTGATTTGTAGCAAATTTATGTAGTAGGTACATTATATCTGAGGATCCTTCCTTTAGTTAATTTGTTGGCAAAGTACACAAATGCAGCTTCAGCAATATTGGGCTTTTGTCCTCTGTAAAATAACTTGGCTGGTGTGTCAACCTGCCTCCCAGTGAAAGTGTTCCTGCCATCCCCCGAAATATTAGAAAGAGAAGGGTATTGGATTGTGCTGCCAGAGTGGGGTCCAAGAGAAAGCTTCAAACCAGAGTAATATTTATCTGAGCTCTCAAGGGAAGGTCTGGCTGGGTCATGTCTCAGATCTTTAAATCTTCCTGGGACTTTTTTGGTTTTCCCTTGCGTTCTAGGCGCTCCGAGGGCTCCGTGCGTGTAGTGCTGACCAGTGAGCCATGTTTCTGTGCGTGGTGCTGTATTACCAGTTCTAGACCCCTGTCTAGGGGAGGCTTCACTGTAAGGCAAATAAAAACCCTTTTTTACACAGTTTTCCCAGGGGGAAGAAAACCCGTCCTGTATGAGGTTTGGGAAACGGCCATTCAATAACACAGGCAAAGCCTGAGCTCTGAAAATAACGAAAGCATGCTGCGTTAGCATGAATTGTCAGTATTTTTAAAAGGAGGACAGGAAAGATATGCTGAATTATTTATGTTGATGGAGAATGGATAAAAATACCTTCAGAAAGGGGGAAAAATGTTTAATTGTATGTGTAATGTGTGTAAATGTGCATACGACATCAGAAATCCGATGAAGGAGGAACTGTACATACTTGAAATTTGTATGACTCTTGCTATTGTATCTTCCCTGATCCACTTAAAAATAGACTGGACGGGGTACTTGGAGAGGCACAGAAGAGAGCAACACCCACTAAATTTCTCCGTTATTGATTTCCTACATGCTCTGAAATGCATTAACTGATCAACTAGGCCTTGATTCAGAAAAGGACTTGAACTGATATTGATGGAAAACAAAACCAGCACTTTTCTGTATTTTCCTCAACAACAGGATTTATGGAATGGGCATCCTTGAAAGGGGGCAGGGGGCAGGAACAGGCTCCCATGTAATTAAGTTGCAAAATGTCACTTTTTTCAGGACTGAAAGGACATCCCTTTTGAATCATCTCCCAGTAAACTGCAGTAAGATCCTCTGTAGCCCATTCCTGCTCTCAGCATCCCTCCCTTTCCTATTCTGTTGTGATCTGATTCCAGATTCCTATTTGCTGGTGGTGCCTGCCTTTGCATCCTAATTGGTACGCTGCCAAACAAGCATATTAATTAGTGCTCTTCACTGTTCTACCCCTGCGTCTCTGGCAGATTTCCACAGATACTCGTAGCCTGATCTCCCTCTTTTCCTTAGCCCGTTGCATAGCTAAGTAAAAAATGCAAGTTCTGTGGTGCACGTAATTATAATTATGGTAGCTTTTTCTTTCCCAAGGTGTCAGATATCAGCAGTCTGTTCGTATTCAGGTTCTAATTAACAGTACAGCTTAGAAGAGGTCTTAAAATGGCTGCGTGGTCATTTCAGCCAATCTATCTATTTCAGGTTTGATCCAGACCCCTAGGAGGTACAGGAGGGGCAAATTGGCCCACGTTTCTAATAACTTCTAATAATTTCTTCCTTTGTGAAAGCAAAGAGAACTATTTTTTCTTCTAGGCTCTTTCCATCAATAGATATTGATCACTTAACAAAGCCAGTCTTTCAGCTACGAAAGGCCTTTGATTAAAATTTCCCTTGGCAGCCTCTTGGATTAGATATTTTATCATCATCAGGAACACTAGAGTCCCATAATATGAAAAAGGAAATGAAATGAGGAGGCAGTAACCTGAAGTAAGACGTGGAAAATTATGTATTAAATGCCAGACGCATACTCATAGATACTACTGTGTCGCTTTACATATTGTACAGTCAATTAGATTTCATAGGGGTGGGTGTAATCACTGCAGAAAAATCTCAGGGGCTAAAAAGATTCTATTTAATGTAAGCATTCTGAATAGCACCTATAAATCTTACTGGTTTTGTTAGGAGGCTGTAGATTTTCTGCTATGTTCTTGTGGTAATTGGAATTCTCTCTGCCTTAGAAAATTGAGTTTGTTTTGAACGGGAAACAAACTGTCCACTACAAAATCTGCTCTCATATAGCTGAAGTTTAAGCTTTCTCTTTGTTTTTACCAGAAAACTCCATACCACATAGGGAGATAGCTGATAGTATGAATAAATGCGACTGGAGATGAGTCAGCTGCAGAGGAGGAGAGGATTGTTCAAGTAACTTTCTGCAGAAAGAAAAAACATCTTTCGAGATTCTACAAAAAGGAAGAAGGCAGCACTTTATTTAGTTGTAAGGCAGCAGTGATGATCAGAGATGACAAAGGAAGATTTTTTTTTACATGCAAGAATCAGGAAAAAATGAATCTATTGCAAACGATCCATTCTTGCACTTAGAGGCTACTGATAATGTCTAGGTGGGTGGTTTAACCCTTTCTTATGTGGTTCTTTAAGCTCTTTCAACAAGGACCTTTTTAGGAGACAAACCAGTGCCACATTGAGCTGAATAATGAATTTGGTTAAGTGTGTTTATCCAAAACAACATCCATTTTTAAGTTCATAGTAAATAGGTGCAACCACAGTCAGTCAGAGAGAATGAAGTATTAAAATCAGCTGACAGACTTACAGACCTTCTGCCATTTGCCTCAGTAACAGGACCGATTTGGGGACCTCCAGTATCAAAGCTTTACAGGCTTGGAAATTACTTAGGAGAAATGTGATCTCTCACAACACAACCAAGCTGGTGTTGAGGAGGACATGAAAGAAACCAGACACACTATAGAATGTACTTAAAGTTATTAACGAACTGTAAATTATTTGGTTTCCTGTGCTGCTTCCAAGTGCTAACACATTAAGTCAGCAAATCCACAGGAAAAGGTTTGCTTCAACAAAAGGGTAATAAGCACCACTTTAGTTATTCCTTCCCAGGCAGGTAAATGCTAATTAGTGTGTTTATCTAAGTCACTGCACCTATCTCTGCAATGCACATGTCTATATCTGACCTAGTTACTTTAGTAATCTCTATAATCAATAGACAGGGATACGCACATAGACACAGACAAAACCCAAAGAACTCTAATTTTTATCAACAAATCGAAGGTCCTACAGCTTATATTATCTCTCCCGCTCTGTGGGAAGATAATAAAGCAAAAACAACAGTTTCCTGACTGGAGGGATCTCTTACGACCTCAATTAGAGCATGGGAAAGATGGGAACATTTCTGTTCTATTTTAACCTAGTTGTCTCACCAGGTCTCCTCTTCAAAGGCCACAGATCAATCTCTCTCTCTCTTTTTTTTTTTTTTTTTGGTTGTTTTTGAATGGTTATTAGATCTTTATCTGTGAGTAAGAAAAATAGCACAACATCTGCAAAGGTTAATGCTGACTTGACCAATCTCTCTTTTAAAAGGCAAAGCTGTATTTCTGTGACCTGGAGCTGCCAGTACTGCAGATGCTGTGCAGGACATAGAAACCCTCCAACAGAGGTGGGATTCTGGGGACACAACCACCAGGACAGGAGAGCAAATGGTATTAAGGAGAGGAAACGATTTCACAAGTCCCAGTTCTCACATTTGAGGTTTTGTGGCTGTAGAAACTGAATTTGAATTGTTCTTTAAAACTTCTGTGCCCACCCTTACGCTGCACCCGCTGCATAACAGAACTAGATAAAATGGAAACACATTTGCTGATCCCTTGAAATGTGTAAATAGTACAAAGTTCTCATAATCCAGGCAAGAAAGTGCCAAGTGGCGTATCGCCTTCTTCCTCTTCTTTGTCTTATACTGTTATAAGGTCCAGATGTCATTATGACCAGAAAAATACGGCTTCAAAGATCACCGTAACCAAATATATTGCAATGTAGCTTTTCTGTCCAAATAAAAGCCTTTCATGGCACAGTGCTGAGGATCTGATCCAGCCTTTCTGCCTGCTTGGCTGTGGTGGGCTGGAATATTTTCTTCCTGAATTTTCTCATCCAGTCACCACTCGCAATCAGTTACTGTAAATGATAATTTTGCTTGCTTAGCTGTACTAGAGGCTAATAAATTCAAGGAAAAACTATTTGATAAAAACAAATCAAAACTCATTGATTTTAGTTTTTCACCTTGAGCCTTTTGTCTGTCATTCCACTATATTAATGAACTCATTAATAGTTCTGGAGAAGACTAGAAGTTATGGCCACTCAACTCAATCCATCACTCTCACACCTGCTGCTGTCAACATAAAATGGTAATATACCACCAGAATAGGGAATTAAACTATTGCTGTAATGGAAAGAGCAGTGTGGGTCCGTCTTGTACTGTTCACACTAAAATATATTTAGATTTTAATACCTCTACTCTGCATTGACTCATGGGTGCATGATATACATATTAATGAGTTACATTCCACTAACGACACAAGTATGACGTTGTTTTTCAGGCAACTGCGTCTTTACAAGTATTTCTGGTTGATGTGTCACTGTTACATGTCATCAGCCTATATCAGCCTAACAAATCATGACACATCAGTCTTATCTTGGCAGACTATCGTGCACCCGTACCTAAACCCAAGACATTTTCTGTTGTGTTTTAAAAGAAATAGGTTGCGTTGCCTTGATGCTGTTGTGACAACAGAAATCCTCTTTTGTTCTTTTTCGGTATTGCTGCACAATGAGCCAGTAAAGGTTTCATACCCTGTACGTACGTACAGGCATGAAGGACCAGCGCCTCGGGATGATCCCTCCAACCTCAGCTGTCTGAGTTAGAAGCACTGCCACCCCAGACTGCCTCTGCAGGCACTGGGGACACAGCCAGCTCCACATTTGGTGGGATGTCTCTGCCTGGAAGCAGCCAGCTCTCCATTGCCTGAGAAGGAAGCCTTTGGTGACTGCTTCTAGCCTGAGTGACTTCAGGAGGTGACATGAATCTGTGATCTCATAATTAGATCGTAAGCCTCAGACTCCTCTCTTCTCTAACTTAATTCTACTAATCAAGGTGAATAGTTTTAAGGCTAGAAGGCAGATTATGCTACACAGGTAACTAAATCTCTAATTGCACAAAATAGCTCATGTTTAGCTCATAAGACAGACAGGCTTAAGGTGTTCTGTATCATTAAGGTCTTTTTTTCTATCAGATAGGGATGAAATTAATTTCATTCATCAGCATAAAACCCAAGGCTCTGGTAGAGGGCTACAGTGACTAAGTTTGGACTAATGGCTGAAATGCAGCAGTCCGAGCCCTCTGCCTCTTCCACTGAGGCTGTCACAGCCACGGTGTTTTATAGTCTTGCTTCCAGCCTCTTCCTGCCATGGCATAGTCCCAACCATCCCATTATCCCAAATGCCAAGCTCTGTGACAGCCTGTGCTAATAACCTTCAGCATCAACAGAGCTAGTAGCACTCAAGTATGAGAGGGCTGGTATTTCTCTGCATAAAATGATCTTGATAAACTCAAGATTATCAAGGTTTAATAATCAAAGCTTTGAGGTTGGACAACCTCAAAGTATGTATTAATAATATGTATTAAACTAGGCCACCTATTTTGGTAGAATAGACTGTAGGTGGGTTGTGTTTGATTTACAAAGTCCAGAAGACAATATTAACCAAGTGTATCCCAGAATCTTATGAGTTTTAAATCATCTTGCATTAGGCGTACCCCTTTTGTGTTTTAGTACTCCAGAAGAAATCAGCCCATTTTTGTTACTACTCCCAAATTCCAGTCTAAAGTAAACCTCAGTGAAGAACCTCAAGCAGCCAAGCAAGAAGGAAGGTATTAAATAAGGCACAAAAGTATGGAGACACCAAGGCTAACAGGCAGATGAGTAATAAATAACAATTCAGATTCTTATACCTGGATCCCAAAGCTGATTGTTTGTATTCAGCCCAAAACTGTAACAGATTGAAATGAATTTAGTCTATGTGATATTTTTCCCTTTGTTGCCTTATTAGTTTGGAAACAAGGATATAACTGTTGGATGGCTACTCAAAACCCTGAACAGCTCTCCCTCTGGGCTTTAATAATTAAACCCATTCAATGAAGTGAATTCATTGCAGTGCTAAGACAAGGTGGTTTCAAAACCACCAGATTTAATGTTGATTAAAATATTTCCCGGGGCAGTGATAAGCAGCCAACAGCTGGCTCGGAGTTTCTTGTTAAGTAGGATTTGAGTGTCTCATTCTCGTATCTGTGGAAAAAGCTGTTGTTATAAAGGAAGAGGTCAAAGGGTGGACAAGCCACAATCCACTATTTAATTCTACCTTAAGGCAGGCTTTAAGTATAGTTGTGTCTGCAAAATGGTTATAGTTAGGGGCAGGATATTTTTGAAACCCAAAGTGCCCGCTCTTAGCAAAATCACTGAGTTTTAAGGACAGGTGGATGAAGGGATAGGCTGACAGAATTATACCCCCAAAAGGTTAAGCCTGTCAGAAACCAACCTGAAACACGCTGCATTAACTTTGCTCTTTACTGAGGTAAATATTTATTGGCCACTGAAACAGAATCCTGCACGTTTATTGCAGGGTGCTCCCAAATTAATGCAAAAGACTGTGGAAGAAGCAGCAAACACAGAAGCCCAGGCTGCCCAAACTTTCATTTGTTTCTCTCCCCATTTCGATTCACATCTTACAATGTCTTTATGTTAGCACAGCTACAAGTAAGTTGGCTGTTCATCCACCGTGAAATGATTTTTTGAATTTGGATATCCATTATCTGAGTAGGAAGAGGCACTGATCTTCTTGTTTATTGTGCTAGCAAAAGAGCTTCCAGTAACACAGAGATTATTGAGGAGGATAGCTGGATGCCTTCTTGTTTTGCTAACTCTGTTGAGCTAGTTAGCAACATTGATGCCAACTTCTTAAGGAAGTTTGTTGGCTTCATCTTCTTTTGGCTAATTAGTTGGATATAATGGTCTTGCCTGAAGCATCAGATAAGACAGTATAGATTTTGTTAACGACTAGCATTCAATTTGAGTCTGATTCCCTAGCAAGACAACTGGAGATACCGTAGGAAACCAAGCAGTATTTTCTTCCGTGCTTTCCAAACTTTTGCTTCAGTATTATATGAGTCAGCAGATCATCCAATTCCTCCAGCCACATTCAAACTGAAGTCAAAACTGGCAGATACTTGCAGGTTTTACCAAGCTTACACCTGAAGTGTGTCTCCCGTGTGTCACAGGACAGAGCCTGGGTGATGATGCCATGCCAGTGGTGTTCACCTAGTAAAAATGAGCTATTTCTTAGCCTACCCTACTCACATGAGTAGTTCCAATCTATGCTTGCAATAATGACAGCTCTTCTGTGACTGGCTCCTGCTCATGGAAAGTATTTAGAAAGTTTTTAGTTCCTGTCGTAGCATCTTTACAACATCTGCGTGTGAATTTCCAGTCCTATCTATAAATCTGTCATGTGTGAGTAAGTTATAAACATAGTTTCCAGTAAAAACATGCTTTACCAAATAATATAGTTAGTTAAATAAAAACATGCTTTGAAATGCCAACAATACGGTACGGTATCATACAGTGCTGCACTATTTCTTAGTAAGTGCAAAGTAAGTATATCTGAAAGCAGATGTAAATTGTTCAGCCTAGTGCAATTATTTGCACTCAGTGAAAGGTTGAAAGTAAAGATCATAAAGCAAACATCTAAATTCCTTCAAATTTAATCATAAAAGAAGTCTTTAGCAAATGATTTGACCTTTAACAAAAGTTTTTCAATATTTCTCAGAAATGTAATGGTATTCTCTTCTATTTAATTGCTACTTGCACATGGGTGAGCCTTTATTTTATCCTTAGGACTTATGATTACATTTGAATAATTGTCCTCCATTGGTGTGTGTATGTGGACTTCTTTGAAGTTAAAGCAAATCAGTTAGGCAACTATAATTAATTCTACATTAGTAGTCATTTTAAATTGTAAGTGTAAAAAAACCCCTCTTCTTGATAATTTACTTAATTGCAAGCTATATACTCATTCATATACAATGTAAATAAAAATAACAAAAGTTTGATTTCATTCACTGAAAAATGTTGATCTAAACATTGCATTTTGATCTCATTTAAAAATATGTGCCTTGCTCCCACAATGAATTCCTCCTGCAAACTTGAGAACAAGTTCATCCATCAGTGTTGCTTTGTTACAGGCTGGTAAACACTGCGCAGGGCAAGAGGTCTGTGAAGCTGCATGCACAAGAAGGGATTATCAGCCATTAATAACGAAAATGACAGAGGCTGATGGTTGACTGGTGACGCAGGTAGCTTGCTGAAGCTGGGGAAATAGCTCAGAAACTTGTGTACAACCACAGGCCTTCCGCAGCAAAGCAGGAGGGAAATTCAACTTCCACCCCCAGTGCCACATTTTAATTTCCGCAGCACGTTGTTCCTCAGGATCCTCTGGAGTACTCTGGGACCTCCCAGCTCTCTTGATTATATGAGAAGATGCTAAAACCCAGATGGAGCTGCTCATTTATTTTGCTGCTGCTAACGATGAGACGTAACAATGCTTGTCTATATTATTTATAGAAGGAGCTTTCACAATGGTGCGTATGGGACCAGCAGACGCTCCCAACCACCGTGTAAAGTACTGAATGCCCACAGCTCTCCCGAGTCACTCAATATGGATCAGCTCATACCACGCTGTGAACAGCTGGTTGTGCTAGATTAGAAGTGTGACCTGCGAGGGTTAGATTCTAATAAACTAGCAGAGCCACAAGCTGTAGAGACCAAATGATTCATATCCTCTGAGCTTTCACAGAACAAACACTGTCACCCTAGGAGCACGCAAAACCAACAAAGAGGCTTTCTTTAGAGGTGAAGAGACATCTGCTGTAATTAGAGTAGGACACAGATGGGACACATTGTGTCCAGGTTAGCTGTCCCTTATGAAGATATATGTTGTTCTTTTTAAATCTAGGTAGGCTGGCTTTTGGTGCTAAATATTCAAAGCCTCATCCAAAGCTTGCCGCTGTCTTCGTAGGGGTTGTACGGTCCCACAAGTATGCAGTTCTCAAGTAGGCAGTACTCACCCTTCCAGTGTGTGGCCAGAGAGCTATAGTTGTCTTGCGGTGTGAGATGAAGTACAGAAAGACATCTTAGAGAGAGGCAGTCTTGACAGAACCGTGACTGGTAGAGATTTGCAATATACCATTGTTTGAGACGTACTGTCTCTGCATTAGATATTTTAAAAACAAATGGTAAGGACCTTGCTCTGGCGAGACTGCAACCTAAAACAGACAAGAAAGAAGAAGAGAAAAGTTAATGCAGATTGCCATTATATTGCCCAGTCTTCTGGACAGCCTGCAGTACTAGGAGTTACACCCTCTTTTTTTCTATGTATTTTTAGCAGTATCTGTAAATGTGGGAAAAACAGCCGATGTAACCGTTTCCATCTGTATCTCTATACAGCTCTTTAAGAATATGTAAATTAACTATTCCATCCCTCCCAAGGCATATGCGACATTTCTTCTCTTCTACAAATTATTTGGCAAGTCTAAATGTAAACATATGAAGATGCTTTAATCATCTTCTCTGAGACATCCTACAGCTCGTCCTATTCTAGAGATGTAGGAAGCCCATTTCAAGAATAATAATAGAACCAATTAATTCGTATTTATTCCTGTTGATCTTTGGGAAGTGCAGTGTCTGGAAAATGCACTGCCTCATACAGAAAATTGGCAGGGAAATTTGTCTTGTTATTTAGAAGAAATTGTCAACTAGATGAAACTTGAGAAATCCATTAGAAGGTTCAAAACTAATTGGTTATCTCACTTCATTCTTCTGCCTCTGCACTTTGGCATGAGTCTAAGAGATTTCTGTCATCTTTTAAGAGTCATGGCTTAAATGCAGGAAGACTGAACTTGAAAATGGAATCATTTATCTACAGACTTAAATGTTGAGAAATCCTTCGAGTTCCAAAGGAAAAAAATGGAAGCTCTTCTCTCTGCAAAAAATGCAAACTTTACAGACAGTAAGAGAGAGACAGCAGTGATCTATTCCAATAGTATTCGAGGAGGCATACGTTTCTGAAAAAGTAACTTCAAGGCATCACAAAAGGTAATCATAGGAGCTATTTTAGTCTCTAATATTTCACAATCTACATCACAGCATGACCCATTAATCTATCTAAGTTGTAAACTCTTCTCAGAGTTCCTCGCACTCTGTTTCTTTCAATCCCCCGAGCAGAATAGCTTTGAATGAAATAGAGTTAAGAGTCTACTGTCGGGGACTGTATAAGATGAAAGAATGGAATACATCTTTATTTGAAAGAGCAGAAGAGAGAGCTATTGAAGAGGTATTTGTGTTACACCAAAGCCTTTTTGTAGGAAGAGGTTTAAGTAAACATAAATGCACTTTACTGTTCTTCAATACTGCCAGCATGAGAACCAGACCCTCTTCATTGTAGAGTGGCTTAAAAAGTTTTAATGTAAGAATTGGAAGAGCTGCATGGAGAGATGCAGCACATTCGAACAGACAGAAAAATAAGTCAACTCTTTTTTCCCTACTCCTTCAAACAAAGGTCGCTTATCCATTCTTATCTAATTTCCCATTTTGTTCTGCCTCAGACTACAGCGTATTACTTCTCTAGCCCCCTCCAGCCCCCCTTCCAGGCAGACCTAATTTGCTTTTTCAAGTCTGACCTGAAACATGCCAAAGCTAACAAACATCTTTTCCCATTGACTTCAGCAGCTGCTATGTGAGGTCCTCAAAATACAGTTCTGAGCTCAGTTCTACTGGCGTTGCATTGATGTAAATTCATTGACTGCAGTAGAGTTTTGATAATTATGCTGTTGTAGAGTAAGAACTAAATCAAGGCATCGGTGACAAATGATGAAACTGGAAAAATAAACTTTGGTGTCAAAGTCCACTTCAGCTGGGGGTTGTGCAAATATTCTCACAAAAAGCAAAGCATGAAGGGAACAAGTAAAATAAACTATCTAGCAGTTGTCCCAGTGCTTTCAGGCACTGGTTCCCGTGAATCCATGAACAACAGAGAACTGAAAATATTTACTAATCCCTTTTTGAATTATTTAACCATACTCATCTGTGATTCTTAAAGAGAATACTCACTAGCATGTAATTTCTCATGTGGAGGAAATCTACTCTTTACATCACCAACAGGTATTTTAGTTTACTTTCATGAACTCTGTCAGCAGCATGAAGGCATTTCTTATCTGTAGAAATTCCCAGGAGAAGTTAGTGACACAAACAGCGGGGGTTTGAGCAGCAGCAAGAGCAGGGGAGCAGCGTGCTCTTCCCATGTTCTGCTGGTGGTTCTGATGACAAGTCTTTGGCATCACAGGATGCTCACTGGAGCCAAGAGACCATGGGCAAACTTCACTGTTTCTATTTTTGTGATTTGTAGGGTTTTTTTAACAATTTCATGCTCCCTTTTCTGATAGAGCAAAGCTGCAGTGCCTTTGTAGTCAGACCTTTCCTTGGCTTTCCAGAATATTACGTTACTCGGCCAGGTCTGTCTAAGTGCTTACAAGGATGTGAGCTACATTATTTACCATAAAACAAGAGGCAAAGTATATGTAACACCCCCATCCCCCTGGTTGTTTTGGCATCAAGGGAACGGTAGGTTAATTATGAGTCCTGCTGGCTGCTTGACAGTAAAATCCTCAAGAATTAACTTCTTCAATAAATTACTGAAATGTGAAAATAATTTGGTACAATCTAGGAATGCCTTGGCATCGGAATATAAGATTTAATAGTAATTCCTTGCACTTTCTGTTCTCTGGATGAGAGGCGCTTTATAAATATAAGAGGACGTTTACTTCAAAAGAGCTCAACTTGATGGGTGCAAAGCACCTCTAAGACTGTAGGACTCCAGTTGCACGTTTCTTTTCCTTCTGTGGCAAATATATTTGCAGAGATTTCCCTGTTCCCGGTTGCGCAATTATTGCCATTTCCATAACACCCTTTTGGTTGTGTTGATTCACCTGATTGTATAGCCGGAGTTTAAACCCGATGTTGTGCTCTGTTTTAAATACTCGGATGCACTTGACGGTGGAGGCACCGAACAGCTGGAGTGGCGGTGCTGTGGGAAGAGCGTTTTCTCTCCAAGGGGAGGGGATGACAGGCAGGGGACAGAGTGGAAAGCAGATCTCCTTCCCAAGGAGAACCAGCACGCACAAACGGCCACGGGGGCAACCGGGTGCACTGTGTGCCAGAAGTCTGCTTTATGTTTAGGTGCTTAACTGGCAAGAGAGAGATGGAGGCTTTTAAAGATATAGATCAACAGGGATTTTGTGGAGCACCTCCGCATACGAGATGCCTAAGTCCTCTTCATCTCAAGGCATTAAACAACTCTGATGACCCCTCTCTTTTGCAAGTACGCACCCCCAGGTGCCAAATATCTCTATTTGCCGTATTAGTTTTAGTGATTTTTCCCTGTCTGTGCCTACCACCTCAGTTTCAACCTGTGGTACCTAGGTGTGTGCTAGTTTGGGGAGCCTAGTAGTGACACGAATGCTTAGCAACATGAATGCTGAAGAAAATTAGTACATTAGCAACAACTGACAGAGAAAAATGCCAGTATGCTGGATGGCACCGGTAGTAGCCTTTGTTTGCTTTCCAAACATATTTGCACAAAAGCGTTTCGCCAAGAAAGACAGTAAAAAGGAAAAAGAAAGAGAGACTGCTAAATATAGAATGTATTTCTACATTGTGCTAATGTCATCATGAGGACGTGGGTCATCCAGGCAAAAGCAACAACCCAGGAAGATCTCTGAGCTGAAGTATG
The DNA here is from genome assembly GCA_008921705.1 of Burhinus oedicnemus. Lineage (NCBI taxonomy): Eukaryota > Metazoa > Chordata > Aves > Charadriiformes > Burhinidae > Burhinus > Burhinus oedicnemus. The sequence goes on along the minus strand of VFFE01008899.1, from coordinate 826,404 downwards.
TGATAGGAACAGCGAGGCCTTAAAGCAATGGCTGCAGTAAATGGTTTGTGAGCAGCCGATTGCCAGCGCTGACTTCATCAAGGAACGGGTTATGAATATATAGTTTCAAAGCAGCTACATTTTTAAAAATCAAAGCCTGTACATAGCAATTTGAAAAGAGATAAGGGAGCTACGCAGACCCGCTTGTTCCCCACAAGCAGCTCACTCAGTGCTCAAGGTGTGTAGCCTTTTCCATCTTATACAGCTGGACAACGGAAGGGCACGGTGATTAAATGATTTGTCCTTGTTATGTATGCAGAAGATGGAGAAAAGCAAACCCAGGACATGTTAAAGCCACGTGTCCATCTACCAATGCAGAATTTTTTCCCTGTGATAGATTTCCCTGTTCAGTTCCAGGTAATTTGAGCAATAGGACACTTGAATCCCTTGGGAACTGAATACAAGGCACCTGACAACCCCATTACTTATGCGGGAAGAGGTCTGCTATTCTTTTAGTACATGTAACGTTTCCTATGTCTCTGTGCAGCAGGTTTTTTTGTAGCAGGGATTTAACCTTGGGTGTTTTAATTTAAAGAGCAAGGCTTTGTCTGCGGTTAAAGATCAAGCTGTTAGTTTATACCATCTCAAAGATTTCAGTCACTAGAGGGGGACAGAATCATGTAAGGGAAGCACGGACTACCCACTTAACAGCACTCCTGGTCCTAACTCACAGCTATTGGATTAGCAGTAGGTTGTGAAAAATATTCACATTGTTACATTAACGAAACAATTTCATTGACAGTGATGGAGCCAATCTGTTCAGCCCTGACAGTGAGAAATCTCTTCTCTGCCTGCAAGAGCAATTTCTGTAATTATATACGTGTCAATGAAATGAGGTAAGGAATAAATCAGTGTCAGTGTACTAAACCACAGCCTGTTTCTTCCATCAACGTGAAGCGAAGTATCTTCTTGTATCAACGTCCTTTACACTTATTCAGCTTCGTATCATTTAGTCCTCAAATCTCCTGCCTTGTCCATAGGGGGTTAAAATTCTTGGTTTTCCAAAACCCCCTCGTTTTTCCATCTGTTACAGAAAGAGAACCCCTCTGTCCCGTCTGAGAATATTGCTGCCTGATGCAGCATTGCCAGGCTCCAGGACAGCAGTAGGCTGGAGAGAGAAGAACCCTTGCACCCATAACCCACTCCTACCAAAGCAGGTGAAAGCTGTCAGATACTTGGATGCTCAGAGATCCTGTACGTCCTTATTTCTGCAGGCAAAGAGCCAGTGGACCCAAGACAATTATTGTTCTTAAATTTAACTAGTGTGCAAGGTTTAAAGTACCTGGAATAAACAAATACTGTAAAACGCAGGCTTATTGAGACTGCATTTTAGATAAACCTTTGTAAATAGCCATCTCCTACTCACCTTCCTTTAGATCTCTGTGCCATACTGATAACGTGGATTGCCAAGACTGAAAAGCCCTCTTAGTTACAAACTCTTAGGCAAGATTCTTGTGTTTTTCTTATAAGACCTAGCAATGGACCCTGATTTAATTTGGTGTCTCTGGATTATACTGTAATGAAAATAACTGCATAACCACCATAAAAATTGCAATAGTAATGCTGCAATTACTGTAGAGCTCTAAACAATCATCACTGCAGGGTTTTAGAAGTGGATCTGGTACAGTCAATAATAATTTTTAAGACATATTTTTTGATTCTCTGTGTACGATAGTCAAGGGAAAGCTTCCCAACTATTTTCATGAGGTCTGATCAAGTCTCTTTCCAGCACCATTTGAACACTGCTTTTGAAAAATATCCTGAACAAACACTGTAGTTTGCACCTAGTGCTTAATTCCAGTCAAGTGCAGGGTGTCACATCTAACTTGCCTGCAATTAAGATTGCCAGCAGGATCCTTCTACACATCACCAAAAATTAGGTGCTTCTCTTAAACTGACTTTGCACAGCAGAATATTTTATATTTAGCAAGGTCAGGGTAAGTCCAAAGTGCAAATAAATCCAATTTCTCTAGCTCTGATAAATGAAATGGGTGTCTTGCAAATGCCAGTGCCTCCTTCTCTGAACCAAGCGATGGGGGGTTAAGACAAGGTGCTCTCATCTGTCTTTGATTAAAGCATCAACCTGCAGGCTGCTTCCTAGGCATCTTTAGAGGGAGGATGCATAATCCCCCCCCCCAGCTAATAAAGATGTTGGCTGCTCTTGGAAACTTCATCACTATTGCTTGTAGGAAAAGGCAAAAAGCTGTTAGCAGATTTAGGGGAAGTAAAAGAACATAAAGAGCTGAAAATGAATAGCCAGTATTAAAAACAAAAATAAAACTAGGTTGGATGGCTTAAACCATTTAACTGGGTGATTTAGCAGTAGATGTAGAAGAGGAGAGGAAACTTCAGTCTGTACAAAACCATCCAAACGCAGCTGAGAATGTTCTACCATTCCCTTTCCCGTACTCTCACATAGGAGGGAGGCACACAAACGGTAATGGCCCGGTTATTACAATGCTAGAGCTTCAGCAGATGAATAATCAAGTAAGCCATCTAAGAAGTGACATGTAAGAGAATTATAAGAATGCAGTGGCTATTTCTAGTCTAGGAAGGAGAAAAAAGTATTCGTGACCCATTGGGGGACTTCAGAGAACTATTTTATGCCTCATCACAAAAGATCACCAAGGCCATTTAGGGGGATTGAGGGAAAAGAAGCAAGCATTTTGAGAAACAAACATTCTGTATTATAATAATGAGGGCTTGTTTGTTTGTTTGTTTGTTTTTAAAATAAACAATCGATTGAAGTTCAAACATCAAAAGCTTAGGAAAAGACTGATTTTTCTCCCAGTAAGAGGATTTCCAGAACTGACCACTGCTGCTCCTTTCGCCAGGGCTGGGCAGCGTACTGGCTTGCTTCTCGTGGCACTTGGTAAGATCCTGAGTACTTGCCGTGCATTAAATTCTCCACTAAAGACCAGGAGAAGTGCTCCGTGCTTTACTCTTCAAGTGAGTCCTTGGACTTGCCTTTTCTGCTGCATCGTCTGTCTGCATCAAGGGTGAATCCTACCCTGAGAAGACAGCACACCAAGGGTGGGAAACGAGTTCCTCTGGGTTTCAGTTTTAACATATTTGTACCTAGAAACAGGATTTGTGCAGCTTTTCTTGGATCTATTTCTGATCAGCTGCTGTGAGAGGTTGTGCGTGGCCTGACCAGATGCCACCTCATGCCAGAAAACAGCTCAGAAACACAAAACACAATGTCCTCCTGGATTTTCTCATATCCTCTTAACAACTGTATCCTAAACTAGGGTGTTTAATATTTGTAGTGAAAACATTTTCAAACAAATCTATGATTTCCTCATTTATCTCTTTTTCTGTTTGTACTGTTCTAACACGTGTGAAGAAGAGCTGTGTTGGCAGAATTTTGAGATTGGAAATGCTCTGATTGTCTACAAACGAGGTACAGTGTGGCACTCACAAGACTTAAATAAAATTCTTTAGCAGTGACACCGAGAGCATTTGACCAACAGTCAGTAATAGCTCAAAAGCCTCCAAGCATTGGTATTTATACCTCAAAGTCTCTACCAATTCAGGAACAGACCTAACTCTTTTACTGAGTGGTGCCCAAGTGTGTAGCATATTCCACCCTTTTTAATCTCTGCATCTTTCCTTAGCGAGTTCAAAATGGGTGAAAGAAAACTCTATTCTGGCTGGTCCATTACGGAAACCCCTTAGATCTGATACACAAAAGTAAGCCCATCCTGCTTTACTGAACTTAGCCTCAGAGTTTTGCAGCTGATCGATGAAACTTGCTAAAATAAAGCAGCAATCTTAGGAGTTGCTGGAAAGGCTACCTTGCCTAATGAAACAAAAGAAATATAGAGTTTAGCAGTAAAGGAGGCCAAATTCTAAAGAACCTGAATTCATTGAAAGTATGCAATTGATTTCAGTGGGAGCAGAAGCTGGCTCAAACCAGACTTGATTAATTAACAATAATGATATTTTGGCAGACTGCTCCTCAGCCACAGAGGAGCGGTCTATGCAATTACCATTGCAAAATCATCATAAATATTTGGCTGCATTTGCTATATTAAATAAAAAGTCTATAGAAAGCTAATGGATCGAGTGAACTTTTTATGCAGAAGAGGGCCCATGATTAAGCACCGGAGTGCCGTGGAGAAGAAACATGACTTCACAGAAGTCCATGGCAAAATTCCCACGGACTTCAGTAGGATGGGACTTCACTTAGTATGGCTGTCTGTGAAGGTGGGAACATTCGCCTAACGGTAGCTTTGTGCCCGCATGCTATCAGCTCTGTGAACAAACCGGCTTCTGTTCCAGCTTGCCCGGACCTTTAGCTGAAAGCATCTGCTACCTTAAGAACTGAATTCCCAAATCCTTCCTGTCCCGGCCCTCATTGAAATTCTGTGAGTGCCTGACTCAGAGCTTTAACTTGCAGCCTGGGGAAACCACGAAATACAAGGGAAAACAAAAGTGAGTACTGGGTTTAAAGTGAGGGAAGAGGGCAAAACTTCGGGATACTCTACAGAAGTTTTTGGTCTCCTTTGTTCAGCAGCCTGCTGAGTGTTACTCACTCAGACTATTAGCCATAGGTGGAAAGAAAATTATTATTAGGCTTCTTAATAATACAAATCATTTCTAGGCTTAGAATCAAACACATATTTAGGACTAGCTAACTAGGCATGTATCTTGTGATGCACTGTCTTCCCTGGAATGAACATCCTGATGTTTCACTGAACAGGTCGAGATGGATATTTTTAACCTGGATAAAGCAGAACTTCTCACCGTGCTGCCCTCAACCCAGCTAAATCTGGGAGAACGAGAGCCAAAACATCCTAGACACATGTAGTAGTCACAGAGGAATGGCCAGGAACACCTCACCCTGCTGTTTCCCAAAATCCAGGTTAGCTTCCCTGCCAGTCTCATACATCAGGCTGTGCACTGTTCAGCGTCTGGCTCATCTTTTGCAGCAGTAATTTCGGTGGGATGGATGATGCTGTTACTCTGCATAGCTAAGATAAAGTCTCATTTATTTCCTATCTCGTTGGCACTGAGGGATAATTGAAACACAGTCTTACAGTTTGGCTCTTTATAAATAACAGTCAGTAAGAGTGGAGAATTTTGTCTTTTGAACTATAATTATGCTCATCTCTGAACTATATTTTATTAACCACATTTTATTATCGTCCCAGTGTACTGCACCAGCGGGGAACTGCCAACTATGTTGTTTGCTGATTGACATGTGATTTTCTACTGTGTGATTAAATCAGGGAAAATGAGAGCGAGTCCCATATTCCCAAGACTAGTACCTTCAAAATGTTCCCAAAATCCCTTTTAGATAACCAAAACCTGCTGACCACTGTTTTCCTCACCGATATTTTAACTGACTTTCAGGAACAGTGCAATATTAATATTTTGTCTCAAGCATTTGCACATTTGATGGCATGACTTGTTTATTGCTAGGTCATGGCAAAAAGTAAGGAAAAGAACCCTGTGACAAGACAAAATTCCTCATCATACCACCCAGGAAGGAAAGAAAAAACAAGGGCTTAAGAAATCAAAGAAATTTAGAGGCTGCTGATGAAGAAAAGCATGCAGCCTTTTTGGAGGCTGTAAAGAGAAGGAAAGATATTGGAGGCTGCTTAAGAGAAGGAAGGTTATTGGTGTGGTGGCCATTGATATTCTTTTCAGTCGGCATTTGGAGACAGCAATGCCTTAATCCCGGTTATTGCTGTGCTGTGTAACAAAAGAAATCTCCATATCGTCCTCCAGCACAGGTTTACAGTCCAGTACAATTGCTGAGACCGACAGCAGAAGAGAAGGAGGGAAAGAAGGAAAAGCAGACCAATATTATAAAAAAAGCTGTTTGTTAAAAGTGGTATTGATCCTCTCTCTCTGAATTTCTACACATAACTTGCTCAAATTCCTACTGAAATTGTTTATCCCATTAATATCTCTTCCTGTAACACATACTACCAGTTTATGACAGCTCGAGACAATGAAAAGCTATGAACAATATTGTGTGGACCCAGATGTTACAGCAAACTAATCGCTCGTGACTGCAATGCGAGCAGTGGTGTTAACTATCTCCAGCGTTATTTTTTGACCTCTGTTGTCTGAAAGATTGCAATAAACCCTGTTCTGACCTTGCTGTCTTTGACTGAAGAGGAAAGGCTTTTTGAGACTGATTCTTCAGCTGCAGACAAAACTGTTTGAGTGCCTCACGCACTGAAATATCCTCGCTCATATGCACCGAACTACAGGATGTCTCACCCTATGCCCATCTGGCCTCTGGCTGTTGGGAATGAAAAGTGGGGTAGACCATGCGTTTCAGTGGTGTCAGACACGTAGATTTGGGGGAATTTCCAGGACTGCATGAGGAAGTACAGCTCCAAAGCCAGAGATGCTGCACTCTTGAAATCTTCTAACAAGATTCTCAGACGTGACCACATAGAAGATGTATGGAGCCGAACGGTTCAGAAGCGTGTGACAAGTGTGTGGCTTTGCTCACTGCCATGAATGGATGTTCTCCCTCACTGCCAGATCCCACAAGAGGCCATGAAAGCACGAGCAGACAGCAATGATGTTACAAAGCAGTTTATGAACCCCTCATGTACTGCTCCAATGGGGTCTGTGAAAGTAAGCCCATGCTTTAGAAGAAAGAACTGATTAAATCTTGCTTATAGTGCTCTGAGACTTCACAAAAATGCATTTTGAGGTGGATAACATCATCAAGATAGCCTTGGTCACTGCTGTTATTCTGTTACGTCTACCCAGGAATGATGAAGACTTCCTTGCAAATCCTGCTGGGGTGGTAAGGGTTTGATGTGGCATTTATATAGCTAAACCATTCTCTCAACATTTAGACCTATGTGTATGCTCTCATCTTGGTGATATGTCTTGCTTCTGGATTCTAAAACGAGCAAGATCCTATTAGCAGTGGGAACTGAGCATGACTGGCTAGAGAATTGGAGATGTTCCAGTTGTGCTAATAATACTTTTTGCTTGGAGACAATAACAATCCAGTTATGTTAATTTTTTGCCTGGCACATACAGTGTGCGATGTACAATAATGTCCATAAGTGTTTTTATGAGTGCTTAACGCACACACTTAAATTTTGCAAAGCAGCTGTCAGAATTAAATGCCTAACAAATCAGATGGTTAATCAGCATGTGAATACGTAAGGAACTGGGTCTGCGAACGAGGCTATTTTTAAAACCCTGGGGAGCTCTGCCACCAGATGGCCTTTTTTGAGCTATGAGTATTCCTCAAAACAGTTTGGTTTTGGCGTTACACAATATCTAGTAACTTTTAAATACCTCTCTGAAATTGCTCATTCCATCTCCTAGATACGCAGCTGACACAGGCAGCCTCACCTCGCTAAGGGGAGCCCTTGGGTCAGGCAGTTTAAGCCTTGGTGTCCTATGAGACGAATGGCTGCAGGTGATTACGTGTGGATGTTTTTGTACATATGCCTGTGTTCTTTTCGTTCCTATTCCACATTGCAGGTGTTGTAACCAAATCATCGAATATTTTATGTAAGGATTAATCACGACTAAGGAAGTTAAGCCCAAACCTGCAAGTATTTAAAGATACAAAGTCTACTGATTTTAGGAGTTAAACGCCTAGATAGGAATTAAGTTCCTATGTACCTTTGTGGCCCTGGGCATTAAGCATCCAGTTAATTCATGGAAGCCGATGTAAACCACTTTACGTCCTTAGGCTACTTGGAAAATCTTAAGTGGGATTTTGTCACATATAATTCAAATTTAATCAACCGTACACTGAGTTGAGAGCTAGGATTTTACAAGAAAGTTGAAGCACTGTAGGTGATAGCACCTGTTACTCAGTTTGGGTTTTTTTCCCTTAGTCTCTAACATGCTAGTTCTTCTCCCGGCTCCTAAATAAGCAGCCGAGCCAGGTTTCACTAAAAGGTGCATGAAGTGGATGAGCTAGAACACAGAGGGTTTTCTACTCTTAAAAGTTCCTTAGTTTTTGAGATCACTGACCAAGTGCTCAGTTGTATCATGTTCCACCTTCATGACAGCATTATCTGCTAAAACTCGCGTCTGCAATGACTTTGCTATTACTGGGCAGCAACGTGATATACCTCTAGCAAATTTATCCTGCATTTCAGGCTCCAGTCTGAACAAGACAATAATATTTACTTGTGCTAAAAAAAAATCTTGTCAAGAATTTTGAAGTTTCTTATGACCATTAAAAGCTCAAAAAATACATACCAGCACTACCCTTACCACTTCATGCCTGGCTAAACCTACGCAGAAAGAGGTGAAGAGAGCAGTTTGATATGCTTGTGGAAAAAAATGTGCAATGAGGAGAAGATGATACAGAAACATTAATATAATCAAGAGAAAACTTGTTTTCCTGGTTTCATCAAGGACTAGAGGCTCATCTCGCATCTGTTAAATATCGCAAATACACCACAGCGTCCTATCAGTTATTTCTCTTTGCATTGAAATAACTACTGGAACGGGACTTCAGCATCTCATGTAAATATCATTAGCACTCATACTTCTAATTCTGGGATAGTGAAGAATTTTTCCCCCTCCTTTCTGTGTTTTCCTTCGTTTCCCCTTTTTCCCACTGTGACCAGGAATACCATTTTTGTTGCATGTGGTACATGTGTTCCCACGAAAAGTTTGGGTTTTGAGAGGCTGACATTTTCCAACGGAAACCCATTTCATGAGAAAATGTCCAACCAGCCCCTTCGCTAACTACATCCAGTATGCCTTTCATGGGCCCAGATCCAGCAGCAATCACACAAGTATCAACTAAGCTCATTCCATGGACCTCACAGGAGAGATCCTGATGGCAGAATCTGGCCCTCGAGAGGGCTGTTACTGGGTTCTGCAAGCATATTGCTACCAGCTGTTTTCAACTGGGCATCAGCTGTGTATATCATATACATCATTGTACCAAGTTTTGATGAAGAAAATACCTCCTGCGGAGGTACCCACGATCCAGCTTAGGCTTTGGTCTTCACAAGCTATCCCAGCTCAGCCTGCTCCTGTACAGCACATTTATTATATAAATTTCTACCTTATTCTGGGGTGCTGCGATGCTCTCCCTGCACGGCCAGGGAACACTGCCTGTTTTATAATAAATCTCCTCTCTCTCAATGATATAAAGAAACCACTCCAGAAGCACAAGGTGGAAAAGATGCTATTTTGTTTTTACTGACAATTTCTGCTAGCTTTCTTCCCCTGGGGAACACGTGGTCCCAGATGTGACTCTCAGCTCAGGGCAAAGAGCAGCAGACTCCTTCGAAGTGCTCCTGAAGACAATTTGGCTTCCTACAGAATTAAATCAATTACAGCATTAGTAAGGCTGGCAAGAGTTTGCCACAGAGAAGGGCAACATTACTGCTGAATACAAACCATATACACAAATCACACTGAGCCAGCTATTACTGCCTCCATTTTTAAGCTAATTTGATGACTTTGAGGAAAGGTAAGGGACTGTAGGCATCTTTGGCTCATTCTTAATGATTCCAAACGGCCAAAAGGACAGAAGAAAAAGAGTGTGTAGAGATAAAAATGCTGCATGGCTTTAGGAAGACCATATTTCATCTGAATTAAATTAAGTGGAATGAATTTCAATTTGATATTTGTGGCACAACTACTGACTTTATTGAAGGCAGTCTGCTTTATAGATTGCATTGCTTCTTCAGTTTCCCAAAACACGCTTTATTTCCTAATTGTGAGTGTGCACTGTAGCAAAAAGAGATTTCAGTTTGCTCTTCATCAGCAGACACACACATTACAGGAAGAAAAATAGAAGAAAAGGCAGAAATTCCCATCAGTGCATAGCAAATGCTTTCCTCTGTATTTGCAAAACAAAAGTCATTGTCTAGAAATTTTCAGCACAAGATTCTGAGAAAGAAAAATGATTTATTGTGCACACAAAAGTCTGCTGAAATGACAGGAGCTTTTGCTACATTTCTTATTTTTAAATTTTGTCAGAAAAAAATTCTACATTGCCTCACTGTTTTATTACGAAGTGAAAAACAAGTTCCAAAGTGGTATTTCTTTTGGAGTTGTAAGGTAAGCATAGTTAAATACATTTAAAAAGGCAATCATGCTTTGATTGATCTGTATTACTTTTCCCTAGTGCCATTCACATTTCATTTTCTTCTGATTTTGACCAGGATTCTTTCCTTAGTGCCCAATATTCTTAAAGGGAAAAGGTGCTCTCCTCCATGTCTAGCAAGCTGTTCTCTGCAAATGAAAAAGGAGAACACGGTTCCCTCCTGATGAACTCTGATGATCATCCCAGACCTATTCATTTGGGCTGTAGTTTTGGCAAATATTCAGATGTAAAGTAGTCCTGAAGTGTTTGGAAGTCAAAGTTGAACACAAGTACTTTGCTGGACAAAGACAGCCTAAGTACAAGCAGAAAGCTAAGGTTAACAAAGACTGGGGTGAATCTATGCTGCTGCATTGAAACCAGAAATACTTCTCTTTCAAACATTTATTTAGTTTTTCATAGTACAGAACTGGAACAGGAAAAGAACAGTATTATCTATCAGTCATACGGCTCTCAACCTTTTGGAACAGCACATGTTGTGCGCTATGTATATTTACCCATTTAAAAAGTCTGTAGATTCATTTTTTTCTCTTGACATGAAAAATGTTGATGGAAGCACTAAAGGATTAGAGTGTCTCTGTGATTTGCTAGCTAAAGTAAACATGAGCCAATGCTGTAACCAGATCACATACTTGTGGTGGAGTAAAGTGACCGATTTAATTTTCAGCCACACTGAGAAGAAGCAGAAAGTGCACCAGGAAATAGACTGAGCTTTCTTTAGTGTGGGAATGAAAACACATGTGGGACAAATGGGACTGGTGGGGATTTTTGGCCTCGTTTTACCTGACTCAGGCCTTGGGATACATCAAGAAGAATAGTTCAGAATGAGATTGTAAGGATTCTGCAGACAAGTAATAAAATGGATTTCTACTTCTTCCTCATAGAGCATACAAGGAAAGCCAAGTCACCAAATAACTGTAGGAATGTTACCCTGGGAGGTAGGTTTGGTTCAGTTTCCAAGCTCTTCCTCTAGTCACTGCGGTTGATTCGGTTCTCTGCTCTCAGACACTGATTTCAACAAAGAAAGGGGATGACTCGTTGAACTGCAGCGCCATTGGGAGGCTGGCTCCACCCTGCCCACAACTAATCTAAAGAGGGAATCAGTTATTTATCAGCTGTGACTTATCTGTCTTCTCTTGTGTTTGCAGCAAGGCGTATAGGATTTTCTGGAGTTTCTCTTATCATAAATTCAATGTTCGGATCTAGCTTTGACTCAGCTGCCAGAGATGGGAGAAAGGTGATGAGTCAGGAGGCTTCCACGTCATCCTACGGCATATTAGGACTGGGCTCCAGTAACAGGACAATCTGGTGCCAGAACCGCCTGCAGCAGGAGGGTCCCACACCCTTTCCACACAAGATGTGCCGTTTCAGAATACAGTCCCATTCCAATAAGTGGTTCACAGCATTTTAGCAAAAGACGCAGTACCCTTGATCCTGCTGACTGAAGAAGTGACAAGTAGTCTTGAAAGACATTGCTTGCTTAACTTGATTAGAAGTCAGCAGTAAACACTAATGCTGTGCTTTAAGTCCTATTTTACAATGCAAATGACTTCTTCATGGATCTGTGAGCAGCAAATTGGATTTTGAGGGGTAGTTTTTTTGGCAAGATTGTGGTCAGATTTTACAAACTAATCTCCAATAATTTCCATTTTAAATGACTGCCGCTATCTCTTTTTTTTTATGGTAGCATCCGGGCAACCAAAACAGCCCACCACCCTGCCGTTGCACCAAGTACTGAACAAAACTCATGATATGTACTAGAGGAGCACGACCCCCATTTAGTTTAGGAAAGGATGTTTTGATGCCAAAGCATCGTGCCGTGGTCACACGAAAAAATCCTTTCTATCCTTGGATGCAGTTGTGTCATATAACAAGAGTTTTGGGGAATGGATAGCGTTTATCTGGGAAGACTTCTTAGTGGATATTGTAAAAGAATTTTAGAGGCCCTTACCAGCCTGAAACATTCGTGCTACTTACGGAGTTGATTGCAGCCTGGGGGTAGGTTTGAGGGGAACACAGTCTGTCTGTTTATGACTCCTGAAATTTGGTCCGTTGCCATCAGAAGAATGCTCCAGAAGGAAATTTTTTCAAAAATTTATTTTCAGGTAGTCAAGATAAAGACATTTGACAACAAAGATCTCGGTTTTCATTTTCCTGCTCCACTTGGGAAAAGAGAATCTGGTGCCTAAAGTGAAGTCATGTTTTCTGGGTGTGGTTAGATGCCACGCATGAAGGTAAGTTAGGGAAAAAGAGCAGCACTGTCCTGCGGCAACAATCAATCTTTGCCACTCGCCTTCGCTAAGCACGTGCATTGTGGCACCGCCAGGCAGGGCTGGAGCTCCGTTGCTGTGCAAACACATGGCCAGGGACCCTTCCACTCCAAAAAAACTTCAACAGTTCAAGTGCAGGAAGGGAGAAGAACAGTATTGTCAGTCCCATTGCACTGACTGAAGTGTGAAGAGCAGAAATGTCACATATCTTGGCTAAGGTCATCCAGGCAGCTTTCAGCAGACACGTCCCTTGAGTCCAAACATTTTTCCTTCTAAGTCACAGGAGTTCAAGTTATAAAACATGCTCTTTTCCTCACCAGCAGTCCATTCCTTCCTTCAAGCACGTTTCTGTGCATACACTAAAGTGGATTTAAATGTAAAAGGCAGAAAAGTTCAATAGTCATGAGAAATGCAAGCCGAAAATGGCACTTACCAGCTTACTCGGTGTGAAAACAGGCACAACCACAAATAAATGGGCTTAAAAATACAGGCTAAGAGCACACAATGGTTTTAGGGCAGCTGGAAGATAAAGTATTCTCTTTATGATAATAAAAATAACACAGTAATGAACGTTTCCTGCTCCCATTGCCTTCCCACGTGGACGTGGGTTGCTGCCTGCTTTACTTTGTTCTCCCTCCGTCACGGAGATGGCACAGGGAGGTCAGATACCTTTCCTGAACACAAGCAACAAGAGAATCCAAACTCACTATGGCAACCTTTATTACGTGACTCAGACCAGCAAAACCCTAGCTGGGAAAATATGGAACTTAAAACCATACGCACAGTTCAAGTCCTATTTGCTGGCTAATGAGTGTGACAGGGCCTTCCACACCGGGAAAGTTCTGGTTTGAGCTTTCCTTTGGAAGGTCTGTGGAAACACTCAAGACATTTCGTTGCAACTTCTCTTTTGCACGAGACTGCAATATATGAACTGATGACAAAACCAATAGAAAGTTCCAAAGTACTTCAAATCGAAAACATAAAAATGGGATGCTACTCCTTCATCAGAACTCCCCCAACCACCAAGCAACATTCTACCAAAATAAGTTCATTGTTCTGCCGCGTTATTATGAAGAAAATACACAGTACAATGGAAGATGGTTCCACCTGTGTTTCTCCAAGAAGCCGTACTAGTAATTTTTGAGCATCCTACTGTTTTTACAATGTAAAATTCTACGTACGCTGAGTGGGAACTAAATGAGTCACCCCATTTTTGCTGTAATTTTAATACCCTGTTATTTTAATGTCCAAGCATAACTACAAATTAGAATAGTCTTCAAATCACAGATGCTCTTCTGCAGCAATGCTTACAAAACAACTCAGCTGAACAACCAGAAAGTTACGGTGCTGAGTTCCTTTATTTGACTGTCTGTGCAAAGCCAGCATTGCCCTGTATCCAGGCAATGAAAGGACAGAAGGAACCAAATTAATCTGGCCTGTATGGATCCCTGGATTTTTTATGTGAAATTCTATTTTAATGTATTGCTTAACAGCAGTGTCTTTGGGGGGAAATTTTCTGCTTTCCAAATAAACAGGCTTTAATACAAATAATAATAAGGACAATAAAACGATGCAGTTTGCATTGATGTCTTATCGTTTTCCCACAGGGCTTCCGAAGAAGTGAACAGAGGATATTCTCTAGAAGAAAAACAGCTTCTGCCCAGCCAAGCAGATCTCCCCTGCTGCAAAAAGGTATAGCTCCACTGACTCCAGCATAGCTCCGTGACTTACAGACAGTAGTCAGAACTGATGCTGGAGAGAAAGGCACGTTACTCTGGCTCATATAAAGAAACAGCACATTCTGTACCAGAACTGGTTATGTGCCCCAGCTGAGCTGAACTTCCCCTGGATAATTTCTTTATGTCTTGGAATTCAACCCCTGGAGAGAAAGCCAGCCCATGGCTTTATGTGTTACTTAGATTCTATGGAAACTTTGGTTTGGGGGCTCTGGTAACGCACTGCGCTGCGTGCTTGTCTTGTCACAAAAAAAAGTGATAGTACAAGCTCAATGCTTTGGTTTTATTTTTGAAAGTTCTTGAGGCCTCACAAAACCACTTAAGTTTTGGGTCAAGTCAGACTGAAGAGGCTTTTCTGCTCCAGCAGTCATTTATTTTAGCATACAGCTCCCGTGCCTGATCCGCGTACACCTCTCCCCACCTCCCTTCCTATCAGTTGCCTCTATTCGGGTGAAAGCATGGGAAACTGTAGTTTCTCCCTCCATGTTTGTGACTCATCTACCCCATGCAGAGAGAGTACTTTTGCACCATATTTTGAACGGCTTTTATTGCTACTTTTCTTTTTCTTTGCTACTAACAATTTCTTAGGCACATATTTGCCTCAGTTTTGTTACCTGTATTTTGCACTAATACAACTTTATTTCTGCTATAAAGGAGTTCTTGATTTTCGATACATCTCATGTTCTTTGGTCACATTATTAGAGAAAGTTTGTTTCACTGAGTTACCACAATAATTCAGCTCTTGACAACTGGTAATTTACATTTATGCTTAAGAAACTGAAACTTAGAATGGCAGTTTGAAGTAAAAGCAGACTGACTGCGATCTGAAACAAACCAGGGCTAAATTGAGATTTCTGGATAAATTAAAGTTAAGGCTTGTCCACCGAGTCCTTGAGTTTGATATGCCAATGTGTGGGAGGGTTTGTGCTCAACCAGCTGGGTAAGGATGGGTTTGGACTTAAGCTGTATTTAAATGCTGGAGAGACGTTCTCTGTAGTTACGTGCTGGCTGTAGTCCCCATCACTTCAATTAAGTCTTAAGTGACCTTGGCTCTCGTTCTTGAGATGCATCTGGGCACCTAATTTCTGTTGATTTTGAGCGTCTGAGTGTTAACCCCCTTTGGAACCATCATAAATTCTGACTATATCTTGCATTAATACATAATGAAGCCCTTTATTGTACAGTATTTAAATGTCAAGTGGTAAAGTATGAGCCACACAAGAAACTGGACAGCCTGCTCTAAGCACTAAGTGAAAAATTCCTTCCAGTAATAGCACAGTGGGCTCTGCATACTATATTCCTTGTTTGTTTTACAATGAATAAAACAATTTGGAGTCTCCGGTGCCTTTTCTCACAGAAGGAGACTGCTCTCTGTGCTCCTTTAATGACTTCCCAGGGGTGGCGTCAGCCATTACATTCTGATCTCCTAAAGCATAGAGGCTTCCCTCTGAAAGAATTATCTAGTATAATTGGCTTTAAATTAATGAAAGGAAAGCTTGCTTATTGCAGTCACATCAACTTAAGACTTACAAGAAATTAACTACGTAACTAGGAAACAAAACAAAAGGAAATCGAATATTCTCCCTGTGAAAACATCAGTTTGCATTTCCAAATGTAGTCTGGATTTCCAAATGGATACAGTCCTGTTCCAACTGAAGGAACAGCCGGCTGGTGTAAACCAAAACTTTCATTGTGAGTGTCAAGCTGACGTACATCAAGGAAGGGCAAGACCTCTGGTCTCAGGGACTTTAGACATAGTCAGCATCTTTAGGTGTGAGATTTTGAGTTTTCTCAAAAAAAAAAAAAAGAAAACGGTGCAAGTGCAGGCTATTTATTTGGGTCTGCTCTGACCTGTCTTTGTTTCATTTCTGTTAGACTTTAAAATAAAGGAGAAAATAGGAATATATTTTAGAAAAGGAATATATTTTAGAAGTGATGTGTGAAAAAAACGGAATGTGCAAACTGTGGGCCAGATCCCACGTAAACTCAGCAAGATTAACATGGGCTGTGAATGAGGAGCGTTTCTGTAACTTAAACCATTTTTGTTTAGCTATCTAACAGTGTAAACAAAAGACGTTTATGGATGCAAGTTGAATCCTGCAATGTCTGTCCTCCCGCAACCAGCGGGGAGCTGTCTGACGCTATCCAGGATCCAATAAAATGCCTCAAACCTCTGATGTATGGAGGTCACTTTATGGATTTTATAGAGTCCCTCCCCTTGGTAACTTCTAGACATCTCCTCACTGATGGATTTCGTGGAGTCCTCCCCTGATTACCCACCACAGCAAATTTATCCTTGCTGCGAGGCAGCGCAGAATCCGTGTCTTCATTCCAGAGACAGGGAGTCATGCGCTGGGAGGTGAAGTAGCACGCACAAGTTCCCTTCATCACAAAACTAGATGTTTTGGGACCTGTTAGAAAAGGTGAATCGACTCTCAGATTCCCTGAGAAGTAACAATTTATAGAGCAAGTCATCCAGGCCGCATAGTCAAGATATTACAGAAAATGATTTTAGAGGCACACAGATGCAAATCACTTTAATAAAAAGGGTTATAGCTTGTTGAACTCCAAAGAGAAAGATGGTTTTTGGAAGGACACACAGATTCGGAAACATAATACCCAAATTCAGATGGTGCCTGTCTACTTGGGAGATGAAACAGTTTTTTCACAGCTTGAATTTTAAATGCAATCTGGACAACAGTCAGAAGCTTCCATGAGATACTATGTGAATTCTGAAAAATTTTGAGTTTTAGATATCTCCTATCAGCTCAGTTATTCTTTAATAAAAGTGATGAATTACCCAGAGGCCATTTGTGACAAGACAGAGAAGTGACTCATGAGCCTATGAGTTAAAAGGGCAAAAAATACTATGTTCTGAGGCTGCTCGCTTCCCCAGTATCTCCAAATTGTTTTCCCAGGTGGCTTGCCTGAGCCTTGATTCTGTCTTTCTCCTTCCAGAGCCCTCCTTGCTAAATTATCATCAGCTTTTCATGATTTACGACAAATGACGGGAAGCGCTCTGCCAAGTCCCAGTCAAATGACTTGGTGAGTAAGGAGCCTGTTGCTGACATTGCTGATAGCAGATGTTTTAGAAGACGGAATGTGAAATTCAGAGTGTGGGTAATCGAAGGCAGCCTAGGAAGAAGATTTTTTTTTTCCCTTTACCTCCTACACTAACAAGGTAAAAATAACTGGGAGGGCTTAATCACATACGTGGATATGAAACTGCCCGCAGGTCAAAACTTCGGAGCTGCTGAGTGTTCAGCTCATCCCAGGTGCCACCCTGGGCCCATCTTGGGAAGTCTGCCGCTGATGTCAGAAGGGCTAGGATTCTGCCTTCTCGGGGAAAAGAGGTAGTCCTGTGACGGTGCCAGGAATTTCCCTCATGGACTGGAATCCCACTACAGTAGGGCTCTACAAACACTGAACGAAAATGATCTAGACTAAAACATTGAGATTTAAAGATTAAAGTGTTCTTCAGGGTGCAGGGAATCTTGGTTTTCAGTCAAATGCTTTAAAAATCAAACCATATTTTTATTTGGGGAGCTAGCAAGATATTGCAGGCCATATTTGACTGAATGTTAATTTGGCTGGTTCTAATGCTGTGTTAATGAATCTGTGCAGTTGAGGATGGGAACTCCTCCACGTCTGGCCAGCTCAGAGCTTGGGTTTCTCCTCAGCCAGCCGTGATCCAAACTCTGTCTTTCCCTGTGCGCCTCTGTCCCTCTTGTGTCCAGCTGACAAGGTGGTAAGGAGGGTTTCTAGACAGACCTAATTATGAAGTTTGGAGATTCTTAGGTTTAACAATCTGATTTCTCCTGCTAAGGCTGCAAAGATGCCGACTGTGAAGCATTAATGGAGAACGAATTTGCTCAGTCATCAGACCAGGAGTCTCTATTTCTGCTCTTAACTGCATAAACTGCTGTTTGTTACAGGTTTGAAGTAATGCTGAGAAGCTTCACATCTGATTTGACTTGAAAATGTTATTAGCTATTCTGAAAGCAAACCCAACCGCTCTCCTGAGAGCTGTACGACTATAAATCAAAGCCTGTGGATGCTGTTGCTGCAACAGTGACAGAAACAAAATAGGCATCTGGTGTGTTTCACTATGATAACTTCTAAATTCCGGAGAACTTTGAAGTGCTTCAGGAATTCCTACCCATAGTTACCTCACAACAGGTAAGAATTAGATTTTTAGAAACAACATTTTTCCAGCTGGCATACATTTGAAAAGTACCGCTGAGTTCTAGAAGGGTTGTATTTTTATTTGGCTGTTTCTGCTGTTAGATCACAACAAGTTGCGGAAAATTGGATTAAATTAAAAGGAAAACTACATCAACATAATTGGGAAATTAGCATCAGTCAGATTCTTATTTGAACTGCAAATGCATGAGTCAGGAATAACACCACGGAAATCAATGACATTTTGGAGGTAATAAATTTTTTTTTCTATCAAAAATTTTTAAAAAAGTAAAAAAAAAAAAAAAATCCCCCGAACCAACCCTAAAAGGAAACCTAATGGTGAAAACAGGTGGTTCCAGGATAACTGATAATGTAGAAAGTGACCAAAGGAAAGCTAGCGTCAAACTGAAAAATAAAGCACCGTCTATCTCTCCACCCCCACATGCGCACAAAACCAAAGCCCTGAGAAAAGCACTGATTAAAAAAAAACCCCTTTTTTATTAATTCGCACAGCAGAGGGAAGCCTCGCTCCATCAGTTCCCTGAGTCTAAGGCTCAGACTCGATCTTTATGCCTGTTGCCTCGCTTTTTTTTTTTTTTTGTTAAGATCTCTATATAAAGAGGCAGTAAAGAGCAGCTAGAAGCTTTTTTGCTTCTAAAGCACCTCTCAAAACTCTTGGTTCTGACTTCCTCTGTAGCGTGGAGGAAATCATCTAGAGGGAGAAGTTGACCATCCCAGGCTTCAACCATTGCTGACCTGATGTAACTGCCTCACCCTCTCACTGCATCCTATTGATCTGCACAGCACTTAGTCCCAAGAGGTCCGTAAGTGGGCCACCTTCTACCTCTTTCTTAGCTATGCAGAGTATAAACTTCCACTAGACCAGGTTGCTCCAAGCCCCGTCCAACCTGGCCTTGAACACTTCCAGGGATGGGGCAGCCACAGCTTCTCGGGGCAACCTGGGCCAGGGTCTCACCACCCTCACAGGAAAACATTTCTTCCTTTGATCTCATCTAAATCTCCTCTCTTCCAGTTTGAAACCATCACCCCTCATCCTGTCACTCCATGCCCTTGTAAAAAGTCCCTCTCCAGCTCTCTTTTGGGCCCCTTTCAGACACTGGAAGGGGCTCAAAGGTCTCTGCAGAGCCTTCTCTTCTCCAGGCTGAACAGCCCCAACTCTCTCAGCCTGTCCTCACGGCAGAGGGGCTCCAGCCCTCCCATCATCTCCGTGGCCTCCGCTGGCCTCACTCCAACAGGTCCATGTCCTTCTTATGCTGGGGGCTCCAGAGCTGGACACAGTCTTGCAGGTGGGGTCTCATGAGAGCGGGGTAGAAGGGCAGAATCCCCTCCCTCGCCCTGCTGGCCATGCTTCTTTTGATGGAGCCATCAAAATTTTAATTGGAATTAAAAAAGTCTCCGTAAACATCATGCATTCTGGTCTACCAAAAAGGAATACTCCTATTTGCAAGCAGCGTGTATTGTTCCCCTCCGCACCCTGAGCTAATTGGTGTATGTTTTGCTGTCCTGAGGTTCTATTAATGAACAATATTTCATTTAAAGCTAATTAAAATCTCAAGGCAGGCCACGCTTAGCAATAGAGATGCCAAATACGCAAGTAGAGAGCAGGTGAGCAGAAGCCTAATAACTATAATTATTTTGTTGGGAAGTAGGAAGAAGGGGGAGTAAAGCCCACACATTAGAGACTCATAAATACAAAACACTTAAGAAAGTTGTCAGGTATGTTGAGCCACCATAAGGAATTCACTGATGCTGCTTTAAAAACCTTGTTTTAAAGATATTTTCCTGCAAAAGATGCTTAGATCCTGTTTTCAGGACATTGTGACTCTGCTGAGGCAGAAGAAGCTTACATCAGGAGACTTCTGCTAGGATGAAAGGCCCCTCCCATAGAGGGAACTTGGAGAATGAGGGGCTTCACACACACTTTTTCAGTCTTTTGGTCAGAATGTGTTGGTGGGGAACAGAAGGCACAGACCAAAAACCTGCTCTTGGAGGCTGTAAGAGTTCATCTGGATTTACAGCAGCTCTGGAATGTCTTCGACTTTTTCTTAGACTGCGTAGGGAAAGGGGAAATATAAAATTCATCATAACTTCTGGCATGGGTCATCTCATCCAGGAGGAATGCGGTGAGGTGGCTAAGAAGCCGTGACAGCCGGGATGTGAGCACCATCTGTGGTCTGACTTTTACAGAAGGCACCAGCCGGCTTTGTGGCCTCCACACTTCCCCAGCCTCCTCTTGGAAACCACGTCTTACTTCCTTTATTGATTTATTTCTCAGCTTTCTTGTGAGAGGTTCCTCCTCTCTTAGTCCCCCTCAGGCTTTTCTATCTCGAAGAATTTGATTTCCTCCTAGCTGCTTCTTACCTGCTGCTGGAGTTAACCCTTGCCTTGCTGCTTGGAGCTTGCAAAGCCCATCTCAATCACATCTAGAACAGATCAAATCCCTGTTTCTCTTACTCCGGCTTGCTGTGGTTTACATCTCTAATTACCTTCCTCAGGCAGTTGAGAAATCTTACACCTATAGAGGCTCATGAGGAAGGGAATAAAACCTTTCTTCTTTACTTTTACAACAAGAAGAAAAACTGGAGAAATGCGGATTTTAGAGTCCAACCTGTGAAAATGTTTCATGGAGTGTGAGCTGGGACGTCTGAAGCGCCTTATCTGCAGTCGGGCACTTGGAGCATCAGGAAGTCACCTGAACCTGCAATCAGGAGACAAGAAAACACTCCGATTCAAAATATTCAGAGAACTTTGTTCTCTATTGTAGTCCAATGCTACCTACTGTTAGCGCTCGAAACCAGAGCGGTGTCATTCCATGAGCCAGAGACACTAAGAGGAGATGTCTGCTTCCTGAAGAACAGAAATATAAGAAGCAAAAGATGAGAAAGGAAACAAAATAACAGACAAAAGCAATGAAATGCAGATCTCTGAACCTGACTGTTCCCCAAAGGGCCACGAAGGGAATTTGCATGTCCTGTCTCGTGCCCCTTCTCTCCAACCCCGCTCCCCAGCACATCTCTTTTTCCCCGATATATCTCTTTTTGAAGTCTCCTGTGCCAGCCTTATTCTGTGCAGCCAGGCTCTGGGCACCAGCCTGAGGAAACATGCCGAGCTTGAATACCCACGATGCCGGCTGAGCAAAGGAGAATGTCCACGGTCTGCCACTGCTACGGTTTCTGACACATTCTTCTTTGAAATTCAGATAAAAGCTGAAAGGATTAGAAAGGGAAATGTACTGACACTTGAGCAAAGATTTCTCCATTTTACTTTTGCCATTGTATAATCTTGCAATTGCAGCTGTAATTAGTCAGTACCAGACCATCAACCGTTATTGAGGCATCTGCAACTAATTTAACACAAGATTTTTATAGGAACGAGCCTGTTAACCTAAGAATTTACACTGGCAATTCTTCTAAAATGATAAGCACAGGCTCATCGCAACGGCATTTCTGTTCTCAGAAATGGTTTTAACATCAGCCGTAGCCATCAGGGTTAGAACAATTTCTCGTGCCTTCTTTTGCCAGCGAGAGGCAGGAATCCATGCTAGCAGGTCAGTTTTATGAAGATCTCTCTGAACTGATCCCTGGAATTTGGGAAAGGAATCTGAATTTGCCCTTAAATTCCATCTCTTTTACATTTATCTTTACCCACTGCAAGCAAAGCCAGACACACAGAATACATTGAGCTGAGTATTCTCTGTGCACGCTGACATTACTACAGGTGATGGAAAGCTAGAGCTCAGATTGCTTTGATAGATATATCTCCCCTTTTTAGGGCTTATTTCCAGAACCAGTATTGCTCTTTCATTCCCAAATGAAGCTTCAGGGTCTGCTATGTCAAGCAGCTGGCAGGAGATATTTAGTGTTACGTGGGACTCAATTGCCCTGTCTGTGGGCTAGAATTTCGCATGTTCTGTCTGCGTATATTTTCATCATTTAACATGTGTAAGGACTAAACCTCTCAATGTTAGGCAGTAGTTATATTCCAAAACTGGGTAGGAGGGTTATAATAGATAAACCCATTTAGAAAGAAAATGTCAATCCTGGTCAAAATCTTGGCTGTTTGTAAAACCGATCCTTTTTGGAAAGCACTTGAATTTTTGCTCATGCCATATCTTATTGTTTGAGCGTCCATCAATTAATGTCAAAACACCGTGAAATCTCCAGAACGGCTCTTGACACCCACTAGAATACAAAATTAATTCACTAATGAGCAGTCACTCTGCCACAACACTCCCCAAAATTCATGATGAGAATCTGAGAGAAGGAGCCCTTCTGTTGCTGGGGAGCCGGATTGCCCCATAGCTTGGGGGTTGGCAGGTCACTGGCATCCCTAGCCTTAAGCTCTCCGGCCAGTGGGCTGAGCCCCCTGTACAGCAGGGAGAAGGCTCTCTGGCCATGGCCTTTCATGCCCACCAAAATGTGCCTGGAGTACCTGTCTTGGACCACCCGGCATCATGTAGCCTAACCTTCAGTCAAGATGCCCTCACAGAATCATAGAACGGCAGGGGTTGGAAGGGACCTCTGGAGATCATCTAGTCCAACCCCCCTGCCAAAGCAGGTTCACCTACAGCAGGTTGCACAGGAACACATCCAGGTGGGTTTTGAATGTCTCCAGAGAAGGAGACTCCACAGCCTCTCTGGGCAGTCTCTTCCAGTGCTCTGGCACCCTCAGAGTAAAGTTTTTCCTTGTCTTCAGACCAAAGTTCCCGTGTTCCAGTTTGTGCTTGTTGCTTCTCGTCCTGTCGCTGGACACCACTGAAGAGAGTCCAGCTCTATGCTCTTGCCAGCCACCCTTTAGATATTGATAAGCATTGATGGGGTCCCCTCTCGGTCTCCTCTTCTCCAGGCTAAACAGGCTAATCCTATCTTAAATTAGTATGGTTCTCTTCCAGAAATCAAGAGATCCAGAGTGTTTTACCAGCCATTACAGATACTGCAGCTTAATCTCTTCCTCAGTCTCCTGGATGCCTCTTTCATTCTGTGTCTTTAATGTGGTTCTGTGCTGTTCTCCTTATAAACACAATGATTTCTCAATAAAATGCAATCTGAAACTTCCGGAGTTTTACTTAGCAACTTTCCCACCGATATCTGCTTTATTTCACATCAACCAACTGTACGGTGTGCGCAATTTCACCTGAGAAGTGGTTCCTGTTCTTAAATAGTCCATGTTCATTCTCAGATGGGTTTTTGTCATGGTCTTGTTTTCAGAGACACTGTGTGCTCCCAGGTCTTCTTTGGAATAGAAGCACTTGCTACCTCTGAAAACAAGCCCTTGACTTTTGGTTGTTTCCAGTTTGTTTTCTTTTGTCAATTTTTGACCGAAGTAAAAAAACCAAACAACTGCAGAATTTCAGAAACACTTGAATGCAACCAGTTCCTCTCCAGAACAGGTGTTACTGGTTTTAGTTAAGTGTTCGGAAATAATACTAGTTTTTCAGCACAATGCACAGTTTCAGCGTAATTAGAGACAAGGACTCTTGCTGAATGACTGTTAAGGGTGCACGCCAACGGGTACGCCACCCTCCCACCCCGAGGCAGGGCGGAACGGCTTTGTGTTATTCATGTTGTCCTTATTTCTGTGCTGTCCTGCTCCAGCTGTTTGAGCCCCTTGAGAATAACCTAGAAGGGAGCAACCTAAGACAAAAAGGACTTGCAGAGAGGCCGCGGCTAATCGGTTTAGAAGCAGCGGTCATGAAAGCTATGAAAATCTTCTTGTGTTTGGGAGGGTGATTGAGGGGAAAGACATTTTTCCTGGGTGTGTATGACATGACAGTCAAAACATTTTCATTTCCAGTTGAAGACTGCTTTTATCACTTCCTTTCACCCCAGCTTCAAGTGGGGGGGTTTACAGGCTAATGTTTTAGAATGCTCCTTCACTTATAGGTTACCTGGTGAAGGTAAATGTTGGATCTAAAATCCAGCAACCCAATATGTCCTTTTTCTTCTTCTCCAAACCCTTTTTCACCTTGGATGATTTCTCTGTGCTATAGCCTGGTTAGCTATGAAAGCAAGGAGGCATCCCAAGTTAGATTAAAAATGGTATTTTGGTGCCTGAGCCGTAGGTACACACTTTCTAGTGCTTAAAGTCCATGTGTGTGGATACCCGGCTGTTTCTGTGTTTGGTAAATTCCACTCAGTACCAGTTGCATTTTAAATACCCATATAACTTAAAGTTCATTCAGCGATGTTTTCTGGGCACCTCTGGGATGAATTAATAAATAACGCTGGTCATAGCGATGAGCTGCTTGTCCTGCAAAAGTAGCAAATAAACCCCATCACGCACCTAACTGCAGGCAAAGGCATTGGTTTACCTTGTTCTCACTCACACCACGTCCCTACTAATACTACATATAGGAGTTGTTGGTGATTTTTAACCTTTCGAAAGTGGGGAATCACTTGCTTTCCACATCTTGCAGCCTGTGATAATGAAGTTTCTGAGATGGCCACAAATGGCTTGCTCTGTGCTGATTCTTTGCCCCATCATCTCCCCAGCGAGCTTGCCGTTGGGGACTCTGGCTGCTCAACACATCCCCAGTGACAAGGGAGGGTCTGGAGGATCGGAGGATCGGATGATGAGGATATCTGAACAGCCAGGTGGATGGCAGGGGAAATGAGTGCTAGTTACCGTGGGGGTTCTTCCAACTCTGTTCAAAGAACAAACACTTATTGATGTTTGTGCCAATATATTACAAAGTTGTTGATATTTTTTTTCTTGACCAGTTTGGGAGGGTTTGTCCAAATGCAATTGAATTTTACTGAAACAAAACAACACAGCTTTAGCAATTAACTTTATCCATGTTAATTGACTTCCAATTAACCTGCTGGAAATGTCTTTAATGTCAGTGTCATGTTTAAAAATATACCTTGTTGCTTTAATCAATTGTGTAATCACAGTCTTCATAATCAGCTTTAGATTTGTGTTTATTACACTGAGACCTGAATTGTCACCCAGAATTATTAAATGTAAAAAGTTCTCCCTTTAACGGTAATTAACATTTAACCAATTAATTTTAGATACGTAGACTTGAGATATGATTAAAGTGTTATTAACTCTTGCTTTTGTAATGCAACATGTGGCTAATCTAAAGCCTTGTTTTTCAGATGGAAGGCGTTCCCACCAGGAAACGAGTTGCCTTACAGCGATGCATTGGGTTTGTTCCCAGTGCGTGGGGACATTTCACAGCTCTTGTGGGTGCCACTGTCTCACAGAGCAGTTGTGCTGGCAGGAGACAATGTACACGTGCATGGGACTCCAAGGTTTAGAGCTGTCAAAATGTGTGTGGTCGTGGATCTCATCCCCTCTGACAAATGGTGGTGGCTGTCTGCTGCTGTCCTGCAGGAAAGCTGCTTATTCAAGCAACAGAAAAGCCAGGTTCTGCTGATTTGCCTCCACAGTTTATGTAGGTATCTTAATCTTTGGCGGCAAAAGTAATTTTTGTTGACAGATCTTTGAAATGTGTCTCAGGGTGAAGACTTCTGGGTGTGAATTGTATTAGCTTGTTCTTACTAGCTAGTGTAGAGTTGGCGTAGGATTAAACGCCATGGTAGCTGACTATTTGTATATGTAGATTTCTCTTTATAAGATGTTAGTGGCAGACGTATTATAATTATCCAGGGGACCATATTTAAAAGGATGTAGATGGCTAACTACAGTGGTCTAGCACGCTGAATTGTAGCTTGTATAGATCTTCAGATGCCTAAGCACATAGCCTTCAGTGACCTGCGGCTGATCGCTTCATCCCTGACTTAAGTCTTATCCCCATGTCACAGATAAGGTTAAGTCTGCCTCCTTTAAAGGGCATATCATCTTCTCACAGGCAGGTACGACAAATACATATGCGAGCGATTGTAGGTACATGAGACCTGGCGGATGACATTGTGAAGAGACGTGGATGTCAAACTTCCAATGGCAGTTTGAGTCTGCCAATCTCTGGAGGAGGCCTTCATCCTGCAGCTTACAGATAACTGTCTGTTTGCATGTTTTACTGATTTTTTTTAATTGTGGTAAATATTTGCGTAGCTTATAGTGTGGTACTGAAGTTTATTATCTTGGATTTTTACATTCAAATTTTGGAAAGTAGTCTCGGAATCACTCTAGCTATGTTATCTGAATCTCAGATGACAAAAAATGTGCAAAAAAACCCTGTTTGCCTTTTTAAACTGAGGTTTATAGCCAGATTTGCCTGTATGTGTGTATATATATCTAAATCTATGTGTGTATGTATGTATGTGTACATATATGTATAAAAGTCCAGATGTAAGCAAACTTGTTCACAGCCAACCGTGAGAAATCCCAGACCATTTTATAGCAAGGGAAAACTTTAACCAAAATGGCGCAAACTCGGTTTCCTTTACTGCGGAGGGACTTTTTGGCACCCGTTGTGGCAGACGGCTGTGAGAGACAGGGCGGTCAGGGTGGGTGTATAAGGCAGTTGGACAGACCACCGCGGGGTGTCTCAGTCCTGCGTAGAGCCTACCGTAAAGATGTCTGGAAGCAGTTTGGCGAGGCAGGCTTCGTTACCAGGTCCCTACACTCGCCGAGCAAAGAGCTAGCTCGGGTGGAGGTGACACCTCCGTGACACCATCCCTGCCTCCCTGCTCTGTTCCCACCAACTCACTCACTTCTAAGAGTGAGGCAACTTTTGCTTTCCAAAGGTGACCTTGGAAACGCACCTTCTGGAATGTGCTCCTGAAATTTCCATCATTCTTCACAGAAGTACTAAAACAAAGTCGTGTTCCAGCTGTTCCTGTATTTCTGCAGATTACAGATATTATTCTATTATGCTTATTTGAACACTGACTTGATTTTTAATTAGGCTCCTGTGCCTAATTGCTCGGGAAATACACCTCCCCGTAAAAAATGTTGCTCCGTGCTACTTATAAGAAGCTAAATACCTCATCACAAAAACACGTTGCATTCTGTAAATGTCTATGTTATAGCTCATTAGGCTGATATTTTTAAGTCATTTTAAATAATGTGGTTTTCTCTTTAAAGCTGAACCAAATAAAGTATTTGCTTTAAAAGGGAAAATTAAATCATGGAAAATAATAATTTATTACTCTTTCTCTGACAGGCTAAACATCAATTTGATGTTGTTCAGCTAGTACCACAATGGCGTTAAAAGTTGCCTTTCCCTCCCAAAACAACAAATGAGTTTTGATTTCTCTTCATTAACTGCATCATTAATTCCTCCTCCTAGTTTCTGTTTGTTTTCCCTTCCATACTCTCTTGTTCCTGTAAATTTAATTCAGGCAGCGCATCCATCACATTCTTGTAATTAGCACTTGGAAGTATGAAGTCTTCCAGGCATTATCAGTCCTGTGCGAGTGCTGAGAGATGGACAGGTCTATTTGCCTCAGAACTTAGAAATGATTCTCAAAGGGCCTTAATAATTTGGAGCTTGAATTTGGACTGAGCAGAAAGGCTACGGGTGCTTTTTTCAAGTTCTAGCCACAAACCCGGCGTTCCCCACTTTCATCATTTGAAGTTTCCATTTGGATTCTCTTTTAAGCAACAGAAATAAATGCAGCATTACAAGGACTTGTTTTAGAAGAGCCGTTGCTTTGTTGTGATTGTTTGGATTAAGTGGGACCCAGGACCGAACCGTGTTTAGCTCTTTGGAATTCCAGCCCTAAAGAAATGATGTACCTGTCAATCTGCTGTTCACTGAACAGCCAACTGGTGCCTGAATTAGAGATGCAAGGCTTTCTCCCTACGGCTTTGCAACTTCGGAGAGTGTCTCTTCCAAGTATAATATTGGACCCCGATTCATGTGGATGAAGGGGTGCCCAGCTGTAAATGAGTGGCTGTGGAAACAAACGCATGTCGAAAGCCAGTTGAATTGTGATCCCTATCGGTAAGGATGTTACTGCTGAAGACCTTTGACTACTTTTTTTATTGTTAAAAAAAAAAAAATCAAAATCAAAACAGCATACTTGGCCTTTTTTTTTTTACTCCCCTTGGTCTGTCACATTTGGAAGTAGTCACAGTTTCTTTTAACCTAAAAATATGTTGTGATTGAACTGGACATTATTATAAAGCATCATATTTGTACATCATATTTGGGCAATCCGAGGTGGTACTTTCCTGAGGACTAGGTGAAAAGACTGATGAGGGTCAAACGGGGCAGACCCCGCACAGGCAAAACCCTTATTGCTTTAAATGGGAGCTTGCCTGCTGCAAGACCATGTAAGCTTGCGTAGGCTTTCATTATTCTTTCATCTATTTTGCTTTTCCTCCCTGCTCTGAAGACGGCTTTCTGTCTCAGGACATGAGCACTGAATACCCTCCCAGAGGTAATTTTTTCTAGAGGTGAATAAATAAATGACAGCGTACTGAGGACTATGGTACAGAGTAATGAGGCCATTGTGCTGCCTCCATTTATTCCTAGGAGCTCAGGTGAATTTAGGTTCTTGATTTAAGAACCTGCATCCTGTGACTACATCTGGGTATTGCTGGACAAATAACAAATAACTGCTCTTCACCACGGCACAGTGTATCTGTCCAGCTGGGGTGACGATGCTTATCTCCTTCATAAAATCTTTTGAGACGTACATTTGTGAAGTTATCTGTAATAAGCAGGTTTGATAAATTATATCACTATTTCATACATGGGACTGAGATTCCATCCGACTGCATCATGCAAGGTCAAACAGCATGTTTGGTAGTTGCAGCAGAGTCCTTAGCTGTCACCTTAGCCACGGGGATTTTTCTTTATGTACTCTATACTCCGCTGGCTATTCTGACCATGGAACAAGCCTTTTCTTTTGCTTCCCTCTCAGATTGCTTTAATGGTTGCCCTCATTCTCTTTAATGATTCTCAATCACTGGTTTTGATGTCCAGTTTATCTTCCCAAAATGTAGCACCCCTGACTGCATCAGATTCACTCCTTAATCCCCTTAGCCTCCCTGATCACTCAAGACTAGAGTTAGATAAACTATCTCAGGTAGCCTTTGACGTCTTTCAAGAAGCAGCTGAATGCCATAAAAGATCCATCATGCTTTCCTTGGTGTCAAAAAGATTTTGCTATTAAAGATTAGGGAGGCTGGAGGTCACTCCAAATCACAATATTGTTCATTTTATAAGCCCATTTTATCCTGTCATCTGGTATTACGCTTTCAAGTTGTTTCTGAGGAGTCTGTGGCATATATCAATTTCTTGCCCTTCTGTCCTTTTAAACACTAGGGTTTAAGCACTGATTGATTCATTAAATGTCTCCAAAGTCAAACGATTTATCTTTTGCACTGTATTTTATTGTCTCTATTTCCCTGTGCCTGACTTAGAAACCTCTAGCACAATGCTGAGTTCTTCTGTTCACATTAAGACTCTGTGTAAACACAGGGTATTTTTACATACAGGAAAAGAGGCACCTGCACATGCTTTTATCCAGTATTCAAAATTGCTGTGTGCCTTACGGGAATTCTAGTGGGTTTTTACTTTACTTTTATAGTTTAATTGATTTCCAGTTCAGATTTTCACCCCTATTCTTTTATTCAGCCCTACTTTCATTGCTTCCCTTCACGTTTTTAACCCACTTAAAATATAGACTATGCCTGTGTATATTTAGCTAGGTAACATGCCAGAAAGGAGAATATAAGAATACCCGGTTCTGTCTATATGCTAGCAAGAATCAACAAAGTTGCTCAATGCTGTGAAAATTGGCTTCCGTGCATAGGTCCTGCCATTGCCTACCCACCGCCTGACCTTTTCTGTACCCGCTCCGAGAGACGACGCCGGGCTCATGAACGGCATAAGCACCAATATACAGAATGGGTTGCATTTATGTGGAGTAGGAGCCTTTCGCGTGGGTTTGAATTCGGTCTTTGAGATTTCTTCTTCCAGACAGTTGATGTCCTTTGAGTGGGCGTTCAGGTATTATGAGACATGAAAGTGGTGCTGCAACCTGCAACAGGCAAAGAGGTCATCTGCTGCCCTGCAAAAGAAAAAGCCTTGGTTGAAGGTTTTCTCTGCTCTTCTTGATACTGGCTTCAACAACTGCTTAAAATAGCATTTTTATTATCCATAGGAAGCTTGCTTACCTTGATGTCCTTTTTCTTGACGTACTCTGGCACTTACGCATGCACTTGTCTCCTTTCCTGCTAACAGCTATTACAATTTTTAAGTTTTGCTGTGGAATTGCTGGTTCTCTTTGTTGAAAACGCTTTTGGAAAACTTCACTGTCAGATTTAACAAGTTAGCTCACTATAACGGAGACCATAGAGGTTGATTTTGCATTAAATGTTATTAAATATTAACATGTTTACACTACAACATTAGCCTACAGTTATACACAACCCTGGAGTATTCCGTAACTGTCACCTCTTTTTTTTCTAAGCAGGCTTCCAACCTGGGCTAATTGGCTTTCTTATGGCTTCTACCACCACAGCGGCACTTTCTGACTGTAAATGCTCCTAGTCCGTTCCAGCGCTCTGTCAAACAAGTTCCTTCAAGCAACACTGCGGATGCTTTGAGCAATTTTGTGCAGAAACAACGCCGCAGCCCTCCCGTGGGCAGTGGCTCTGTCTCAGCTGAGCACTGAAGATGCTGTGCAGATGCTGCCAGCTGTTGCACAGCGCGGCTGCCAAGATGTGCCTGGCTTTTAGAAAAAAAAATCTGTGAGTAGGTATCTAATCTTGTCTGGGGTCTACCGTGGGGCAAGTTTTGGCAAACAAAGCTACATAGGAATTGGCTGGTTTCATATTAATCCTTAAATCTGTATATGTTCACGTGGTAAACTGCAATTCCTGTTTTGGGGTGAACGGTGTGGCAGTGCTGGCTTTTGTGGGCCATGGATCTGGGCACAAGGCTTGATCAGACATGTTGTGATTACACCCCGAAACTTGTGGCAAATACAATCTGGAAAGGACCGAAAAATGAAGCTTCAGCTTGCACAGTAACCGTGGGTTTTCTACAGGGCAGTTCTCAAAGTGAATCTCACGTCTTCTTTTCTTTAAGCAGAGTTATAAATGTCAACTGCTCATCTAGACTCCTGGAAAATTTTCTCCATGATGCTCTGCACAAAGAATCTTGTCATCCCCAAACTCATCTGGGGCACAATCACCCAAATTAGCATAAAGAGCTAATAAATTAATCTGACTCTGCCTGGAGAAGATTAGGAGCAATCACAACAGTGTTTCTGCTGGTGGGAGGGTGGTGGTGGTAGCTTTTAAATAGAGGGTGTGGAGAGGAAGCTTGATCTTTTAGCAGCTTGGTCTGGTGACATCCAAAGGTTATACTGCGACTCCAGCAGAAAGGTAGGGGTTTAATCAGGAGAAAATACTCTTTATGCAATTTACGCTGTGTCTAATCTCACTTGCCAGTAGTCTTGCCCTTGATCATCTTCTCTGAACCTTTCGTGATGAGTTCAGGATTATATTAATGATAGTTGTGGGCAGCATGCTACCAAGTATCTGTCCTTCCTTCTCATGTTTATTTGCCCTTGATCAGTTTGAAAGGATTCATACGTTCAGTTAGAAAATGAACTAATTCTTTTGATAAAATTCAAGTTGTTTTGCACGTACTTACTCCCTGGGCAGCACGGTCCTTTCTCTTGCGTTAAATAAGGTAATGCACGATATCGTATCACTATCGTGTTCCTCAGTGAGCATATGGTAAAGTGTCTGTTCTTAGGGGATGCTTCTTGCACTGGGTAAATATTTAAGACTCATGATAAAAATCTATTTTGTTTAATTAATGCTTAAATTATGCTGGGAATTATCCAGTACGTTTGTTTCCACAGTGAGTAATTGCAAGTCAGTGTGGGTATGAAAAGTCTGATATAATAACAGAGTAACGCGTAGCCCAAAGGTCTGCAAGACTCAAAGTACAGTTTATTTAGAGTGCAAATGCCAGGTAAGGACCCCCCGACTCTCCCAAATGAAAAGCCTGAATTCATGTGTTGGGAATGTAAATCACAGAAGAATTTTTCCTGAGTTCCCTTGCCTGCTCTGCTGCAGCGGATATTTGCAATGGAAGACTTGACAAATCTGTGTAGCCACAGAGGTTGATAATAGATGATCTAATCTAGCGTTCATGGCAGGAAAATAAAAATCAGGGCTGTTGTAAGGTCGAAAGCAAGCCTTTCCGTTCTTGTGCTAGGCATTGTTCAGTAACATTTTAGCAAATGTTAGAAAATAAATTTAGATTTTGATCCCAGTTTAATACAATTTAAATGCAACGTATCCATCCTCTTGATCTTTCTTTATTTGCATTTAAGGAAAAGTGATGGGAAACAGAATAGAAGCTCTGACTTCTAAAAAGCATTGTTTTTCAAATTTTCCATGGAGAAGATAATATTTCTACCAAAAGAGACTTTTACTGGGGGTTGCAGGGTGGGGAGAGCGCAGGTTTTCCTCCACCATAATTATCACTAGAGAATTGAAAAACGCAATACTTCCAAGTAATTTGTGTTTAAGGGTTCAAGAACATTTTATATGTTTTACGTTTTGGAGAAGGCATGTAGGATTGCCAGATAGTGTTTATTAAACTAGTTTACCACCAAAAAATAGCTCAGGAAACTCTAAGAAAAGCTATTCATTGCTTGTGAAGTATAATTTCAAATACTTCTATAAAAATCATTTGTTTCAGGGAGGATCTCCAGGGAAATTTTGAAACAAAAATGTTTTGAAATGTTGAAATCACTGTCAAAAAGGAACCATGAATTTTGATTGTGTCTTAGTATAACAGCCGTAAAAGCACAAGGTACTACCCTCCGCTTATCCCACTGAAAACAGAGCACAGAAAAAGAAGGTAAGCTACAAGAATCAAGCTTTTGTTATAGGAAATATTTTCTCCTTATTACAGTTTATCCTTCCAAAATGTGGGTGTTATTCAAATACTGGCTTTCTAAATCTTCCTGCCTTGAGAACACCTGAGAATCGTGTTTTGCCTAACACAAGGCTGCAAAACCTTTTTGGCTGGGGCACTGATTTAACAGAAATCCCTATGCAGGGACCCAGGAGTCGCGGAATTCACCGTGAAGCAAAGGAGTCGTGCTCTGGTTTGGACTTTGAAGACTAGTTTTAGGCTGGTTGAGAGAACAAGGCTTTTTATTTCTCTTTGGCACTAGATGGGGCTAAGGGACTAAACAAGAAGTGAGGAAGCAGTGCCTGAGCCCCGGAATGTGGAAACCCCCAGGAAAACCAGAGGGCAAAGCCTGCAGAGGCAATCGATGCTATTGAAGTGCACTCACTCGCTCGGCTTTGTGATAGGGAAGAAAAGAGAATCTGACTCTTAAGGTATTGGTTGGTCAGCACCTCCGAAAGGGCAGTGACAGGTTTGAGGATGGGGCGAGGTGTGGACCACGCGCAGGACGTGCTGGGCAGTAGCACTCAGGTGCGTTACTCGCTTTCCAACGGCTCTCTGAACCTGCCGTTCAAGGAGCAACATCCAACCCAACGCTCCTCAGCTTCCAAACCTGCAGTGTACAGGAACGGCACCGAGAGACAGCTGTGCTCAGTGGAAAGAGCTAATTGTCGTGGATGGGGAAACAGATTGCTGGGCCCTGTGATTTCAGGGTTTTACTGAGTGACTTTTTTTTTAAAATGCTTCTTGCAGATCTAAGAGAAAATTGGCTTTTAAAATACACAAGCAATCTTCTCCTCTTTAGATTGTTATTCACTGGACTTTCACCTAATGTCCTATCCAGGAAAAAGACCTGTTGGTTATCAGATAAAATGGGGAAATAGCATACTTTATTCTGCAACACAGTACCGCTTCACTGTCACAGTTAAGGATCTTAACTATCCTTATGAATCCTACTGTAAAGATCTGCTGTCATACCAGCTTTTGCCCGTATTAACGTGTTAGGATCTGTTTGTGTGTGCCAGTAAAGATTTCAGTAAAACTGAGCAACCAGCTGTTTTCTCATTTGCTCTACGAGTGTGGAAACACTTAATGAAATTGCTTAAGGTTTAATGATTTGTATGACACAGAGGATATTTTCCTGCTGTCAGTCCTGGGCCAATCTCAAATTGCTAGAGGATGTAAACATAAGAAAACACACCCAACCAATTTAATTTGAAATGCCTAATGTACCTGCTGAGGAATTACCTGCTCTGGTTGCATCATTTCTTGTATTTTAAATCTTCTAGCAGCAGGAGCTTCTGTTTGTTGCTCGCTTGTTTATTGCAAAAATGCTTAAGTGTCGACGAATAGCACAGGGGTGAGGGAATGGGGTTTTTGGAGGGGAACACCAAAGAAATCCAGAAACCCTTTTAAGCTTGCAATTTCGTCTTTTGGAAGCAGGTTTGGAACAAGCTCTGCAAGAAAAGACAGCGCTCTGGGACGTGGGCAACAACGAGAGGGGCAGGCAGCAAGGAAAGGCTCGCGCTACAACAGCAGCTTTGGGGCAAGAAAGACTTTTTAGTCCACAACTATCGTTTCATTCAGGGTGGTGCTGAGGCAGCTTCAGCTTGTATGTTCTTGACTTTGCAACTGCTCTAGGGGTCGTTTTTGGCATGTGATTTTTACCTTCCTACTTTTGTCCACCTTGAGCGTAAGCGGGATTAAGATGTTTGTGTGGATCAGGAACTGCCTTCCTCTTGAGTTTGTGCAAAAGCTCCAGCCTTTACCTGTCTTTATCCTTTTATTTGCAGACATTAAGGACTTGAAACCTTTATATATGGGTAGCAAGAGTTGATTCTTTGCATCCAGGAAAAAAAAAAAAGAGGAAACTCGGGATATAGTTGCGAAAGCTGGGAACCTAAATGACTCCTGAAGATCCCTGCTTCATATCTGGGAACCCAACCGACTCCTGAAGCTCCCTGCTTCGTTGCAAACGAAAACACGTGGTACCAAGGCCTCAAACCATTCCCTCGGGCTGTGCAAACTAGACCTGTCAGATTTATAGCGTAAATACCGTTTTTGCTATCATCAGGGTAGCAATCAAATTTCCGCTTGGTATATGCAACTTTGAGGAAGGTGGTTGATGACCAATTAGCGGGCATGCCTTTTTAAAAGGCGAGGGGTAGGAAGGCGAAGGAGCACACTGTTTGAATCGCACACTGGCTTTGCCATTAGCCAGGCAGGAGCAATATATTAAAGAGAGCGGCAGGAAGTCTGATGCCACCCACCTTCCTTCCATGCACGTTTTAATTACAGCTCTGGACTCGGCTGAGATGTGTCGTTGGGCCTTGTGTTAAGACAGCTTCTTTATAACTAAAATTGGTTTCCAAGGAGGAAGTGTGTGTAGCAAGATGTCGAAACTCAAATGCATTTAATAGAAGTAGCTCTGGGTAGAGTTTCAGATGTAAGCTAGACCTCATAGCGAGGCAAAGAAATTAAGCCAACTAGCAATCTCATTTTATGTATTTCTCTGTTTTTTCCTGGCTTCCGAGGAAAGCTGAGAGGCAGCTCAATTCGGGCAATGAACTTGTGACTGCGAGAGCTCCGTGGTTTTTGCCAAGGGACAGGCTGTAGTTGATTTCCCTGCACTGGGAAAAGTTGTGTTGTGGAGACGGTGCATTACTTGCTGCTGATGGAAAGGAAATTTTCAACTGGAGGCCTTTGGCACAGGTGGAAAGTTATAATGTGATCAAGCAAGGGGTGAGACTTTGCAGTGCTCCACCTGGATATTGCTGCACAAAGGCTTTCTTGGTCTTAAGGCATTCACATGGAAGAAATGTGTGAGAAGAATTTTTCTGTCTTTTTTAGATGTCAGACTTACCTTAGCTCTTCGGTTGCCTCATGACAAGTCACTGCTTGAGCCCACCGGGTGGCAAGAGACGATGTGGTTAGTGACAGAGTTGGAAATAGAGTCTGGGAGTCCCTTTTATCTTATTCCTCTTCTTTCCTAAGCCTTATCGTAACAAAGCATAGACACACAGCTGGAATGGAAACAGAAAACCGCAGCTGCAATTAAACCTCCCTCCCCAAAACCTTTGCAGGTTGTATTTTTACTGTCCCAGGAGGATGTCTTTTAGTCTGGTGAGGCCAAAAGAGTGGAGATGTGCATTTCTTTAGCCTTTAGAGTATATGTGCGAATGCCTTTAATACTTGCTTCATGAAATTGAGGTTCTGCAACAGCAGCAGGGATGCTGTCAAAGTAACAGGCAAGCTTTATTTTAAAGACATTGGTTTTTTTGCTCAAAACATCAGCTTGGGGCATTTAAAATCATCTGGTTTCAAACTTCTGAAACTTTATCTCTATTGGGGCTAAATTCTCCATCATCCTAAATCCCTTTTCATGTGCTCTTGCAAAATAAAAGAGCTTCAAGATGGGCAGAACTGGCCGTATTGAAAGCTGTATGGAAGCTGTACGCTGGCGCAGCTTCCAGCGTAAGTCGTTTCAGAGGCAATGTCAGAGTATGCTTTGCAGTACTTATTTCTGGGGATCATGTAAGGAAATGGGAAGCAGAGTGTAAAACAGAGCAGCCTAGAGAGTTAGGTCATAGCCTGGATCAGTTCTTGGAAGGGGATATGTGGAGACCTGAAATGATTACAAGGCCTACAGAGAAGTCTAATATCTTTTTTAACCTGCTTTTCCACACTGGATGGTTTCAGCTCTCTGCCCTTCTCTTACTTTCCCGTGCTACATCAGAAATAAACATTTTCTATTCACTTTTGATGGAAAAAAATAGAGCTTGAACAGCTCCTGAGAGGTGGTTTTGAGGATGTAGGTATAATCTATCCTTTGAAACTTCTGAGCATCCCCAGGTCTCAAAGGCAGACCTTTAATGTTGCTTTACACCTGCTGAAACTCGAATCTTTCTGTCTGTGTCCTACGTGAAGTCCATCTTGGTTTGGTTTTCAACTCAGGGTGGTTGAACTGGTGTTAAAGCAAGGAGGGCTTTGGCTCTGCCTTGGGTCTGAGAGCTTCCGTATAGGGATATATGAAAAAACTGCCTATATGAAACATAATCTGTGGTAGGATAGAAATACCATCAGTTAATTGGCTCTGCCAACATCGCCCTCAATCCAAGAGTAGTTGAATGTGGCGTTTTGAATGTTTGTGTTGATAATCCCCCATTAAGGGAGTCCTGTTTTGTAATTTTTGTTTTAGAAGTGAACTCTGTGCTTAGAGACGAGGTGGCTTGCTCAAGGTGACACGCATGCCGTGGCAAAGAGGGGAACTAAATACTGCCAGTGAAGGACTTCCAATTAATGGAGCATCTTTTTCTCTAAAAAAAACCCAAACCCGTTCCTAGATAATTTACTGCTAGCCACCTGGATGCCATTAAGATTGCTGGATGTGAGTGTCAGTTCATGTTGTGGGTATGGAAGTAGATGTAAATGTGGCTGTCAAAGCAGAGTATATATTTGTGTATCTTTGATGCCCGACCAGTTTTAAAAGACAGAGCCTTTCTAAAAGAAATGAGTCTTGAAATCTAAGTCTTGCTGGGTAACTAACCCAGATAACATGTTACATTATTTAGGTTGGGTGCAATAAAAAAAGTGTTCTTGCTCACAATGGAAAGGTTTCTTCATATATACTTGTTTCCGTTGCAAAGTTGATGGATCTGTGATGTACTGCATAATCAAACATTGCAGAGGTATTACTTTGGAGGGAAAGCGAGTAATGAAGGGGATATAGTAAATTTTGGTGATTGCAGATACAATTGTTTAGCCCAAGTATAGGATGGTCTGCTTTGTAGATTAAAAAAAACACCCTGAAATAACACAATTTTGATTAAGCTCTGCATTGCTCTGCTAGCAATGGATTAGGTTATTAAGCTATATTTTTCCATTAATAAAACAAATGTTAATGCATTGTTTGATGCTAATAATGAAACCATTGTCAGTAGCACAGCTACTTCCATTAACATTTATCACCTCATTCACTACATTTTGTCAAGGCTGGGGATGCATTCAATGCTTGCTTTTTTTTTTTGTAAAGGTGAATTAGGAAGGCACAGCACCGCAGGAGCTGTGCCGCCTGCTTAGTCTGCTTCATGTTTGCTGTGTTCTTGTGGACAAAGCTGAACCAAGGGCTATAGAGAGCTGAACTTTAAATACAACCCGTTGAACCATCTGCTACACCACATCACTGGCTTCATTAAATTGTATTAGTTCATAGTAGAGCAAGTCAAGGAAAAAAAACCCTGCTAACCTCTTCCTGTTTCTAGAATCTATTAGCAGGCTGTAAAATGCTCCACCAGCTATCGTGTTGCTGCACAGATAAAGATCTGCTTGTGCCTACAATTTTTGCACTGCAGCCTGTATTGAGCCCAGCAATAAACCTTGCTTTTGGATTTACCCTGTTCAGCGAGTCCAGCAGTGTTAGATCTGCCTGTCTTGCCCGTGCCCTGAGGCAGGCATCTACGCATTGATCAGGGGATGGAGATTTTTTAATACCTCGTCCAGTTTAATAGCTTTTTTTTTAATACCTTGGCCAGGTACTCAGGAGGAAGTCCTCTGAGCTCAAGAGGAAGACTTCTGGTGGAGTCAGTGGGCCTCAAATTGGGTGTTGTTCACTGCGGTAGAGGCCCTGGGTCTTTTTCCCATCTCTTTGTCTGAGGTAGCTGCGCATTAATCCTTTTATCCTTGGCAATGTTGTCAGATAGCTGGGGAGAGAACAGGAGATAAAGCACCTGCATGCTGTTTATTCTTACTGTTGTAAAGCTTTGTGCAGATACTTAAACTGTAGATGTTATAATGCAAACAACTATAGCTGCAGATAAAATCTGAAAATGCCAGCTTAAGGGAATGGCTGGAGTCTCCCCCTCGGTGATTTTGGTAATGCTGCACATGAAATTTCCTCTACAACTGAGTTGCAGAGGGCACAAA
Organism: Burhinus oedicnemus; assembly: GCA_008921705.1. Taxonomy (NCBI): domain Eukaryota; kingdom Metazoa; phylum Chordata; class Aves; order Charadriiformes; family Burhinidae; genus Burhinus; species Burhinus oedicnemus. The sequence continues at coordinate 787,359 of VFFE01008899.1, read as the reverse complement.
CAGCTTTCTGAAGCTGTTAGCGCTGGTGTTCAGTACGAGATGTTTCCAAGGTCTGCTGGAGTTTTTAGAACAGGGACACACTATACACAGGTGTCTGTCACAAATAGGATGTCAGCAGCTTCAATCAGAAATAAATGAAGTTGAAGTCAAAATATGTTCCAAGGTATCTGAGGGCTGCAGCCCACAGCTGTGCCCTCTTTATCTAGAGCAGCAATTTAATTTATTTTAAAGGACTATAAGGGAAGTGCAGTTGGTGAGTCAAAGGCATAAATACCCATAACCAAGCAAATTCAAAGAAATGCTGCTGTGCTATTAAGGAGAATATTTCTGAGTTCTCTAGCAGCATGACTATATCAGTTTTAAAATATAACAATTTACAAACGTGGCTCAAAAAGTAAACTGAGTCATTTACCGTGATGTTTCAGAAGTCTGTACAGGCCTTAATTTGTCTTATCAAAGAATAATCTGTTGTGTCAAGACTTGGAAGAAGACTTGATTAAAAAAGCAATTGAAGTATGAATGCTGGCATCTGAACAGTGTAGAAGTATTTAAATAATGAGTGAATTTGGTAACGTGGCCCATATTTAGAGTTGCGTCAGTGATTCTTCCTTCAGCAGGCTTAGACATAAACCGAGGCTGATTATCTTTTCCTGCCAAGATGATTTCTCTGCTTTATGGCAGTCTCCATAGAATCATAGAATGGTTTAGGTTGGAAGGGACCTTGAAGATTATCTAGTTCCAACCCCCCTGCTATGGGCAGGGACACCTCCCACCAGACCAGGTTGCTCAAAGGCCCGTCCGACGTGGCCTTGAACACCTCCAGGGATGGGGCAGCCACAGCTTCTCGGGGCAACCTGGGCCAGGCTCTCACCACCCTCACAGGCAACAATTTCTTCCCAAGATCTCATCTCAATCTCCCCTCTTCCAGTTTGAAGCCATCACCCCTCATCCTATTACTACATACCCTCTTAAAAAATCCATCTCCATCTCTCTTGTGGGCCCCTTTCAGATACCAGAAGGGGCTCCAAGGTCTCCCCGGAGCCTTCTCTTCTCCAGGCTGAACAACCCCGACTCTCTCAGCCTGTCCTCCCAGCAGAGGGGCTCCAGCCCTCCCAGCGTCTTCATGGCCTCCTCTGGACCTGCTCCAACAGGTCCATGTCCTTCTTGTGTTGGGGGCCCCAGAGCTGAAGGCAGCACTGCAGGGGGGTCTCCTCAGAGCGGAGCAGAGGGGCAGAATCCCCTCCCTCGCCCTGCTGCCCACGCTGCTGGGGATGCAGCCCAGGGTGTGGGGGGCTTTCTGGGCTGTGAGTGCATGTTGCTGGCTCATGTTGAGCTTCTCATCTACCAACACCCCCAAGTCCCTCTCCTCAGGGCTGCTTTCCATCCATTCTCCGCCCAGCCTGGATTTGTGCATGAGATTGCCCCGACCCACGTGCAGGACATTGCACTTGGCCTTGTTGAACTTCATGAGGTTGGCACGGGCCGACCTCTCAAGCCTGTCCAAGTCCCTCTGGATGGCATCTCTTCCCTCCAGCATGCCAACTGCTCCACACACCTTGGTGTCTTTGGCAAACTTGCTGAAGGTGCACTCAATCCCACTGTCCGTGTCACCAACAAAGGTGTTAAATAATACCGGTCCCAGTACCGACCCCTGAGGAACATCACTCGTCACTGCTTGCCACTTGGAGATGGAAGGCCTGCAGGCTCATGGTGCTAGATGCTGGATGATAACAATAGTTTCAGCACCCTGAAGCTTTTAGTGAGAGCAGGGAAGAGCAGCAGCCCTGGGATTTTTGGGGTTTAAAGCACTGCTCTACCCTCGTGTGCTCTTCTAACAGGTCATTTGATCTTGCTGTGCCTGGTTGCCCATCAGCAGGGCGTAGGGAGTCAGACTGCCTTGCCTTGTGTGAGCTCCTACCAGCCAGGGCACAGTATGGGAGAGTATACCTTCAGTTTTGCCAGTGCTAACAGTTTTTTGCAAGAAGTGTTTCAATTAAAATGACTGATCTTAAAGCTTTGCTTAAATATTAAATGCAACCTTCTCCAACTCAAATGGAAATAAACTATTTTATTTTGGTATGAATAAAATTTTCCATTAGGCTGTGAATGGTTATTCCTAATGGAAAAGAAAAAACCCATTCCCATCGAGAGCTCCATTTTTGATACCTTCAATATGTAGTCCTGCCCCTCTGGAGTTACACCGTATGCAGACGTAGTGGTTACCCATTCGTACCTGCAAATCTTCTTTATGATCACCCATGGCTGCTATTCATGCAGAGTCATGGCAAAACACCGCTGTGGTTTAGAATAATACTGTAGCAGGGGACTCCTAATCTGTTTTCTCCCGATAACACTGTTTTGTGTGTTGGGCCGCATTAATGTTATATAGTATTAAGTGAAGCAAATACAGTGTATTTGAATCTCTGCCCTATAATTATGTATGACATAGTTCAGTAGCTGGAAATAAACTAAGTTTTGACTAAAATATGAGTGTTTCTGCTAACAATAACTGTAGTGCTTGTGCTTATAATTTCCCTCTTGAGCAGAATCTTTATCTTGGGTTTATAATTTTCCTCTTGAGCAGAGTATTTTTTTTTAAACACTTAAGTGGTACTGTTTAGGTTTTATTAGTCTTTTTTGGTTTGCCTATATTCTCCAAAGTGTTCAAAGTATCCCCTGTTCAACTCGTGTAATTTTGATTAAATTCAGTAGAACATTTCTTCTTTCTGTATTAATAGATCTGTATTGGATTTTGTAATACTGTCCCAAATATTGTCATTTTTTTGAAATTCAGCTCTTTCATAAAATAGAGGAACATAAAGAGAATACAGCTGTTGAAACCAACTGTTAACGCAGCACACTGATGGATATAGCCTCCTGCTCAGGTCTGCCTCGCTCAGGTACAGAGCATAAAATTCTGTTCTACAGGCTATTTCTTTCACATTGAACGAGACCTGAAAAACAATTACATGTTGAAGAGGTTTTGTATTTTTAAAAATACTCTGTAGGGGAGTGTTGTGCCTTCCCACGTGGCGCATAGATGAGTTGGCATTATCTGCCTTACGCTGCTGACGGACAAGATGGTAAGTTTTGCCAAATGTCACATTAAGACCTTGAGCGGCACTTGCTATATTCGGGATCCACACTGGATCAAGCCTGCAAGGGCAGGTGGTAGAAATGACAATGGATTTCTCACCCACACTGACATCTTGTGCTATAAACAAGTCTTGGATTTTCTCTAAAAGTGAATGAATGTGTAAGAATTTCACATGCTTTCCACTACAAAAAGGACCTTTTCTGCAGGATCTGGAGTGAACGTTTAATTAACTGTATTACTCTTGGAATGAGGTCAGTGAAACTGGATGCACAAACCATGTGTGGGTGGTGGTGGCATTCATTGTCCTTGAATGTTCACAGCAGATGAGTGCTGCCTGTGAATACTGTGGGCTAGACAGGTTGCTCTGCCACATCCCTATGTTGGTGGACTGGTGGATGGCTTTGGGTTGCCTGGGGGAGGGAATGGATGGAGAAGGATGGATCACCAGCTGATGGTTTATGTCAACTTATTAGAGCAGCCTTTCTGCTACTGTAGCCAGAAAAGGGATGACCTTTGTTACTGCTGGTGAGAAAACACCTTTTAAAATAAGACGTTCTTGGTCTGCATGCTTCTAGTTGTGGTTGGCTCGTTGGTCCTGAGCTCCCTGGAACTGCATTTCAGCCACTGCTTCCCATATGCTCGCTTGGCTTGTCCGACTGTTTTATAAAGCTTTTGGAAGGGCTTGATGGGCAGTCATCCAAGAGGAGCCATAGCTTTCTTTGCAGATAGTGTTGTCTCTGTTAACAGCAGAAAATAATCAAATATTTAACGAGGGTTGGATAAAGGCCTTACAAAGAACAATTAATTTGATGCACTGAAGGTTTGCAGATCAACTTTCAGCCTTGGGCAGCCTTACTTCACAAGCTTAAGTGATATTGTCACAAAAAGGCCTGGACTAGGATGTCTGCGTGACTTGCAAATCTTCTGATCGTTCCTTGCTTGCTGTATGTGCGCTGGTATGGGAGGCTTCTCTATCGCCATACATCCAGGTGATCTTTTGAAGCACGCTGATGTAAACCAAGCTGACACCTTCCCCCCAGCATTCAGTTCCCACCTCTTCACCAGCTTGCTTTGTGGGGTGCAATATCAACATGTTATCTGTCATGCTGTAATGGCTCCTCCATGCTTGATGCTTCCTAGGATTGCTCCAGCCTTTGGCACATCACGGCCTAGATCTTTCTTCTACCTTGACAGCCAGCGTGGTTTTTCACTCCCTTTGTCTGGTGAGCACAGACAATTTGATTTTGCTCTCCGGCTCCAGCAGCTGTGTTGAGCAGCCTTGTGTGACAGGCCAGGAAATGATACAGCATCCGAGATGAGTTTTAATCAGGCCCAAAAGATGCGCTGATTTTTTTTTTTTAAAGACAAACAGAACCTTTCTTTGTCCCTGGCTGGGTTACCTTCTGCTCTGCCGTGGTCTCTTGGTTGTGGATGGGGAATTAAACTGTGTTTCTGTTCCTCAAACACTGTCTTGGTTGTTCTATTCTGTATGCAAGCATAGTGTAGCAGCCATGCCAGCTCTGTCTTCGTGGAAAGAGGTGTGTATCCTGATCTGATATGGGTTGATATCTGAATGAATGCAAGGAGTGGAAAACTAACACATGAGGACATTGAAGTCAGCCTTTTACCCAAAAGAGCACAAAAGCCTGTGGTTGTGAAGTCCTTGTTTCAGAAATGCTGTGGCTGTGCTGGTACCTTTGTACTGGCTCCAACAGCTGCTGCAAACCCTGTACCAAAGCTGGTTGGAACACGTCTTGTGTACCCAATGTTAGCTGGGTACATCTTCTCTCTGCTGGCTCGCATTTTGTCGTAACAAACAAGATGAGCCTCAAGATGCACCGTGTAGAACAGGAAACTGCCAATGATTACACCTCCGTTGGAAAACAGCAAATACCTTTTAACAGAAAAGTACTGAAAATAAAGTTAAATCCTTTTGAGAATTCTGAATTATTATTTTTTTTTTACTATTCAGTAGTCTAAAATGAAATGTTTTGGACACCTAAAATCTTGTAGTCTTGCCTTTCTATTATTTTTACCTCTAGATAAGCGAAACAAATTTGCCTGTGAATGCTCGCTGTCACAAGGACTTCAACGTGATTGCCAAAGACGAGGTAGTTATTAACCAGACCTGAATTCTTAGAGGTGCTCACGTGGCAAGCAAGCTCATGAACACCACAGGCAGTGGTTAGCAGTTCCTTCGCGTTGCTAAATAACTGCCTTGAGGTCTATTGAAGTCTTTTAGTCAGTTATAATGCTTAAGGGTATAATGGTCCCAGTTCAGCATTTCAAATAGACTCTGCTGAACCTGGAGCCTCTATTGATGGAAAACTCTCAAGCTTTGTGTAGTGACAACAAAAACCCCCAACTCCTCAGGTGTGATACTTCCATGAAACTTTCATGCTTGCTCCCTAAAAACCAAGGGAGTACAGTTTACTTGATCTCTGCTGCTGTTTATGAAACTATCCAGGCTAATTGAATTAAAAACACACGGTGTGGTTTCATAGCATTCCTGGGACATTGTGGTCCTCTCTGCTGTGTTCTTTAGTGCCTAAGCCATGCCGATTGAGCACATATTGTTGCAAATTTGGTGGTCAAGTTTATGATTTTGTAGTACAAGTAGGGGCTAAAACCTGGTGTGGCCATTACGTGCAGTGGTCCTACAGGCTTATATGCTAAGAGTCAGATACTCAACAGAAAATGTTTACGTACTTTACTGCTGAAACATTGTTTTATGAGGCACATAGGGAATATATGGTAGAGCTGACCACCAAAGCTGCTGTGTCTCCTAACTTCCATTCCCTGCTTGTATGACTGGATCATCTTTTCTCTTCCCTCTGATATTCTGTTTTGTGTAGCACTGTGGCAAAACCAGCTGGGTTGATATGTGGAGTGGACCTGTGAACCTAGCAAAAAAAGGCATTTGTAGCCTATCCTCTCATCAGTTATTTTTCCTCCAGGCTCAGGTGGTGTAGTTAAGCTTGCTCACATAATTGTCAAAGCATTTGCCTTTCATTTTCTCTGTGCTTCTTCACTACAAGTTCTTCTACCGTGTCCAGGAGGACAACGTCTTAACTTTGCATTGTTTTCACGCTTGATAGAGAAAAATTCTCTCATAGTCTGTGTGTGCTCTACTTTTCTATAAGAAACTAGATTTGGGCAGTTTCTATCCAAACAGTGCAGTTGTTTTCTTAGAGGTCACTTCACCTGCTATTGCAGAAACCTCCAGAATCTAAGTGGAACACAGTGGAATACAGTGATTTATTTCTTGTAGTTAGGATCGTACATCTGTATACTAGTTGATGAAGTTATTTGCAGCTCAGCTGTTTCCCTGTGGTTGCCTTCCCTTTGTTCTTTAATAGTATACAGGGAAGGGAGAGACAATGTCTTTCTTCTCCTTTAAATCTGTATTCCACTGCTGTCTCATCTGTTTAATACATTTCCTTTACAAATCTAGACTTATGTTTTAGCTTAATGCCAGCAAGAGCTCTGGAAGGATTTATTCTTCTGGACCCCGATGTAAAATGAGTAATGCTAGAACTGGCTCCCTTGGTAGCAGCAACACATTTTACTACTGATTGTCAGAAACAATAAAAAAGAGAATACATTGGTAGTTTCTGTGCTATTTGCTCCCTGGGATTTTTGTCCTGAATTAACCTCCACAAATATATTGCACGAGTAACTTTGCAGAAGTTCTCGGCGTGTGTGTAGGAGAGAAACAGGGAAAAGAAATCAAGTTTTGCTGCAGTTCTTAGTAATAAAAATCAAGGAAATGAGACACTTGTCCCAAGACTATATGTGACCCATTGCGCAGCCAGTGTCAGGCATCCCGCAGTATTCTTTAGAGGACAGGAGTCATCCACTGCCAGCGCGTATGTTGCATATGCAGAGCTGTAATAACGTGGGTTACAACTCTGCCTTTCATCTGACACAGGTGGGCTGCGGGTAAGCCTTGATTCAAAGCCCCTTGAAGTCCAATTCTCTTAAAAACAGCTGAGATTGGTCATATTCTCTGGGTCCTAGCACCGTCCAAGCTCCCAGGGATAAAAGTGTTCTTTTACAGCAACGGTTAATCACTTGGCTCAGCACCAGTACTCATCAGAAGCAGGATTTGTTTTATTAGTTTTGCTGGGAAATGCAAGTACTTTCTGCTCTGGTTATAAAAAAGATGAGCATGTCCTTATTTTATAGGTACAAATACGATGAAAACTAATTTGTTAACGCTCACCCAAGGTTTGATTGAGTGGACAGAGAAATCTTAATGTGCTGAGCATACTTTATAGCTTTTTCAGGAAGAAGGTGTAGAAAGTTATAAATGGAAAACTAATGTTTGTATTTCAAACTGAAAGAAAAACAAGCTTGATATTTGAAAGTTGGTGTAAAGCCCCACCTCAAAGGGTGTCAGGAATGCTTTCAGACTGGCCCACCTGCATACAGCTGGATAAAGTTCCTGAGAGCTAAAGAGTTGTGTAGGCACTATACAGCTGTCTCCAAACAATGTTTTCGGGTTTAATTCACTTTTTTGTTGCAAACATTTCCTTGATGCCATGGATTCACAGCTTTGCTGCTCTGTTTGAAGGGATTTGCAATGAGTTACCTCCAGATTTGTTGATATGACAAAATATCCTGAGGAGTCAAAAATTCCTTTGCAAAGGAAGTTAATGGCTAAAGATTCCTCCAAATTTTCAACTTTTATGAAGACACTGTCTGGAGGAAACCCCCCCTCCCCCCCAAAAAAAACCCCACAAACCAAAACCCCAACCTTTCTTTTCAAACTTATGTCTCTGCATTCCCATTATCTGTTCACAAGCCTCTTCTGATAGTATTTCTTGTCAAGGGAATTGTGTACATTAGAATGGTTTCCCCCCAAAGAAATTTTGGTGTATTTATTTTTTGTTTTTTTAATTGCACATGCATCTGTTCAGACAGAGTTGGGGGTAGCGACTTGGAATAAAAGACTCTGTGGTGTGGGGTATGTTTGTGGGAATTATTCCAGCTCTTTACATTCAAGATATGAGCCCACAGAATCCCTTTGAACCTTCCAAATGATGCTAAAACATCTGAAGTCCTTCCCTTTCACGAACACTATGCGAAGTTTGTGGCAAACAGGGCTGAAAACTCTAGTAAAAAGAGCTCCTGAGGACTGTTCAAAAATCTGCTGCGGGAGTTAACAGTGGTTCTGCACATCATTTGCTCTTCATTCTCTGGTATTTAATGTTTTAATAATGTTCTACTAAAAGCTCCACCACTACCTTTCTTTTTGGGAGTGAGAGGGATGGTTGAGGGGAATTGATTCCAAAAACCAGCACCTTTGGCCTGCTGGGCTATTGGGATAAATCATCCTAGGGTCCTGTTTAATTCAAGAGAGACCCGGGCAGTGAGAGAGAGCATCTTCCAAAATACCTGCAAAGGGCCCAAGGCTGGACACGAAGCTCCCTGAAGTCAATGGGAGCCTTTCCATTAACTCGATCAGGCTGCAAACCCTAAAAGGGGAACTGGGTTTTACTGGGTTTAGCTGCAGACCTTTCAGGTTTCATTGCTCACAGCTCTCCTTCCAGGCACTCCGTGTGTGTCTGTCCATGCCGGTCATGTCCGTTGGCTCTTGGAGCTTGCATTTGTGCCATGGTTTGGGGTAAGAGGCCAGGCTGACTGAACCAATAGCGCTGGAGGAACCACTGAACTCAAGTGGAAACACATTCTTTCCAAGGAAAAACTGGAAAGGTTTTGTGTTTTGTTGTTATTCAAAATATTTTAGTTACCTGTGACTCACGAAAGGAGTAAAGTGAAGTTGATGTGAGAAGAGGCTCTAGGAAAGGCCTCTTGTCTTTTCTCTGTGGAGCTGGGATGAGGGAAGCATCACTTTTCTCCTTGGCCGAAAGAGATTTTCCAGAGTAGGGCCCTGTTGCCTTCTGATTGCTGTAGAGTGATGTTTAATTTAATGCTGTTCCATGTTGTCCTTAATGACCTAATGAGACATCTAATGGAGGTTGTGCCTTCATTGCATCTCCAGGTCTCTGCTTCCATTTGGGTCTTAGCGGGAAATATTCTTCTCCCAGAGCAATATTTACTGTTTTGTCCTTTGTTGTTCCCTACCTTATGCTATGGCATTTTGTGATAGATGTGTTAAGCTAGACAAATAAGGGGTTTTTTTAGAGCAGTTTCTTTAGCTTGTGTTTTACAACAGTGCAAGTGGTTAAGGTTTGGGAAGTAGAACATACCCGACTGTGTTGTCATTTCAATGGGTTTTGGACAAAACTGTCCCATGAAAAGTTTTCCTCCTGGCCTTGTGTTTGTGAAGTTGCTCTTCAACACCCTCACTGTGCTGCAAAGGACACGATAAGGATTTTACATTTGGTTTATATTTGTTGGACTAAACTTCCAGAGGTTTAAAATCTAATATTCCACCTGTCCTTTCTATTGTTCACTTGAGAAGGACGAAAGGCAATTAAAATCACCAGCGGTGTCAGGAACGTGACAAGAGCTGACATTTTTAGGTTGTTGAGCATTCCTTGCGATGGATGGTTCTGCAGTAATTGTCACATCTCGTCTTTGCCTCCTGCAATGGAGCTTGCTTTTTGAAAATGCTGCTGGGCTTTCCAAATTGTAGTACTTTAGAAACAACTACCATTTTTGTTTGATTTTTATTTTCATCTGGACAGAGGTGCACTGCAGTGCTCACTATAGTGTCATCAAAATAGTTGGCCACCAATGCAAGGCAGGAAGGACAAGGAGTGTGTGTTTCAGCTCAGAGTCACTATCAACAGCAATCATGTGTTTACATAGTTATAGCCCAAAATGAAAATCACACATTTTCAGTTTGATGTGATTGGAAAGCAAACTTTGCATTGCAATTCGTCCAAGGAAGCCACCACTGTGTTGAGAAGTTGGCTGTAACGAGACACACAGGATGAAACATAAATTTTTTTTCCCTAGTATTTAACAATTTTACTTTGGTAGAATCCACATGGTTGTCACATCTGGGCAGGGCTGGATAAATTATTTTAAAATGTGGGATGGCTTTTGCCTCAGAGTTTATGACCTAAATAAATAGGCCACACCATGAGGAGCTTTGGGTTGAAGCCTACATCTTAAAACTGTCCAGGGAACAGTGATGTAGAACCTGGGCAAGCTGGATACCAGAATCAGCCCATTCGGAGATGGGAGTTTGTGGAGTGGAGTAAATATTAAGTGTGATGTGAATGAAATCCCATAGGTTTTTTTCCCCTGGCTCGTATTCATTCCTGGCCTACCACTTTAAACCTTGTTTTTGGAAAGCTTTAGTGAGGACTTGTGATAGAGTTTGCAGCTGTGAGTGTCAGCGCTAAAAAGGAGAAATAAACACTGGATTTGAACACCTGTGAGTTTGGAATTTGGCTCTAAGCTCTGCGCTGCCTCCTCATCTCTTGGTGTATATATAATCATGTTTATGATCTGTAAGAGATATGTTTAAAATACAATTTAGGTGAAGTGTGACTCTCCATTTGGTAAATAAGAGAAGGAAATACAGAGGAGGGAAAGGAAGTCTGAGATTTTTCACAAATACAAATGGGGTGTTGGGGCTGGATGTCCGGGTCCAATTTCTTTAAAGCTTTGGTTTATTTATTTGAAAAACTGAGCTGCAAACTTTTAAAAAATTACTTCCTAAATTGGACTAATTTTGTGCTCAAAATCAGCTGAAGAATGGAGCTTGTAACAGTAAATGATGCCTCTGGGAAACCTGATATTGCTTTTAGCAAAAGAGATTTATAGAGAGAACAATGAGTGGAGATAGATGCAGTGAACTTAGTCTTTGGGAACTAAGACTGATTTATAAGTTTTGTTTTTTCAGTTTGTACTACCATCAGTACCTTGGGTACTGATTGATTTACAGTTTCCTATAGTATATTCATCATCATTTGGACAAGAATTTCTTTCTCTTTTTGAGGAGGTTTAGATCCCACTGAAAAATCAAGCAACATCTTTGACTCGGGTTTTTTTTTTTCCCCTTAAATAATTGAAACAGAGAAGGAAACCCCACTTACATGTGTTTGCAGGCCAGGAGGGTCGACTTGTAGCAAATTACCTCCTCTTGTAGAGGAGTGTTTTTGCTTCAGTGGCTGTGCCAAAGGTCCCAGATGATCCTCTTCACTGGAGAGGGAGGCTGCAGGCGAGTCTCCAGGTCCCAGCGTGACACCCTCAGCGCTGCCCCACTTACCCGCAATTATGAGCGAGGATGGCAGTCCAGCCTGTGCAGTAGGACGAAAAAGCTCAATTCCTCTGAAATCTGCTATGTCGTGCTGCTCTTCGGCAGTTTTGGTCATCATCTTTATGACTTATTTGAATGCTTATGAAACAGCTTCCAAATTTATTAATGGTTTTGGACTAGAAGGTGCTGAATGACTGGCTTGGATGCTAACAACAGTAGCTGTAAGAGCTTTTCTGTATGCATCCTGTGGCATACCTCGACATGTGTAAAAGCTCTTGAAATTTTGTTCTAAGGAGTAGGAAGTTAAAGGCCTAGTAAAGAACTGACTTCAGATCAAACTTTGGAAAGCGAAATCCAAGTTGGTCATGGTACAGTCAGAGTTTATACGTTTGACTTTTGGAGCTAAGGTCTAGCTTACAGACTTTGAAACCTCTGGCAGATGTGAAGGGATGTAACGCTACAGACAAGCCTTAAAGTTGTTTTATTTTGTTTAGTGAGGAAAGTTACATAAAAACCAGAGCACGAATTTCTACTCTTTTATTGGCTTAATATAATTAGAAATATCATGGGGAATTACTACTAAGACAATATTGGACTGCAGGGAATGTGGGCTGATGATTAAACCCCTGGCTTTGCCATCCTCATGTCAGGTACCCTGCCACTCTCCAGGCAGTGAAATCTACTTGCTGTAACTGGCCTGGAGTTTCTCAGTGGCACAATGTTAGCCCAAGACAGGCAAACAGAAATCTGAACTCTCAAGCTTTTCTTCACCTTTGTGGCAGATACGAGATGGATCCATCCACATTGCCATGTCTGAGCTTATTCCAGCGCACAAAGCCAAATACCTGCCTCTGAAGGACCATTAGGAGCCTTAATGAACGTGTTAAGGACTCTAAATTCTTGCTGTAAGGCACTATTGAAATGGGCTCAATCATTACCCTCCTCCTGACATTATTTCGATGGCTCAGAAATTCCAGATGACATTCATATAAAGCAAGTTGTGAAAGCTGCTTCTCATAGTCATCTGCTGGTGCAGACACCTTTCTGAATAGCATTTCTCACTAGAGCTTGAAACCTCCAGCGTGAGTTTTTGTGCACGTGTTGGATGGTGCTGTGCAGTAAGAAACAACCCTTGCCAATTAAACTGGTGGTGATACGTGAAGCAGCAGCACAAAGATGAAGTCGCTCTCTGAATTTGCCGGTGACAAAGCTACTTGCAGGACCTTATTCCTGGTTTAATGCCCTGCTTGCTGGACTGCTTCTTAGGTCAAACTGGCAATAGTATGGTAAAGTTCAGCCTCTGTAACTTCCTGTATGCTGCCCGACATGCTTATTGCAAAATGATTGATAGGGTCTGTTACATAAACCCATTAATTTTTATTTTGTTAGCTCATTAATGGGCTTGCTTCATCTTTTGCCTTTGCTGTACAAAACAGCATTATATTTAATTAGCATTGGTAGACCTTCATTTTTATTTAGCTGGTAAAAAGGTCATTTAAGTCCTTAAGAAGAATTATTACGTCTATAGTTGACCTGATAATTGGTATATTGTTGCTGGGGGTAATTGTGCTGGCTGATATTCAGCCTCGTGAAGTCTGTGAGCACGTGAACCTACATGACATACAGGTGTGTAAGGTGCATAGAGAAGACAGTAGGTATAAACTGGTATCATTCTCGAGCAAGGGTCAAGACACTAAGTAAGGAAATCATAAAAGAAGTGACAAACTCCTTAATGGCTGGTAGATGCTTATGAGAGAGATGGGCTCTGTTAAAGGCATGTCCTTCGCCACTTCCTCAGCAAACATTCAAGTTTTTCTTCTAAACAGAATTAAGGCTGTAGTACAGTGAATACTGATGTTCCTCCTGATGATGTCTGGCTAGGTAATTGCAGTGATCAATGGGGGAAATACCAGCAAGCCTGACTGTTAAAAAATTGATGTCACTTTGAGTACAATTATTTCCCATAGAGGTAAAAACAAGAGTCTTTGCAGAAGCTAACAGGGATAGTAGCAGGCAACTGTGTTTTCTATACCTGTGTCAGTTTAATCATGTGTATTCATTCTTATGTGTCAAGTTCATTCTTTTATTATCTTCAGTTTGCATCTCTTAAAAACAAATGCTGATGTATGCTGCACTTGGAATTGCCTGCTGTCCCCAAAGCCTAGCAGAGCCTGCTCTGAAAAATGAGAATAACAGACATTCATTAAAACTTGATTCAGAGACAAGTTTGTATGCTGAGCTTGGTTTTTTGCAAGTTTCCTCGTTGAAAGCCATGGGAAAACACATGCTTAAAAAAGGCTTCTTGAATCAAGGTCTAAACCACAGATCTCTTCAATTTCTTATAGGGTCTCTTTTGTATCAGGCTACAAACAACAGAGGTATCTTATTGCTTTGTCCTGATCAAAAAAAACTTTCTGACTTCTTTGCAGATACATATAGGCACTGTCCGTTAGCACATGTTCTGTAGAAATTCTGCAGACTGCCTGCAAGTTATCTTGCTGGATCTGCACATATCTGATAAACCTACCAGAAACTTGAATTATAATTATGTAAAACCTCCAATTATAATTATCTGAAGCATACCTTTAGAATTACGGTAATAAAGACTAAGTATTATCACTCTGCCCTTTAGGGTTAAGTGTGCTCAGACTATCAATCTGTTTTACTGATCGCAGACGCTAACCTGATCAAGCGTCTGTATTTGCAGTAGCATAAATCTGCCAGCGGTTATGTTCAGGTCTCCACCTACAAGGGGAGTTAATAGCCTTTTATGTTAGACATCCTCAAGGATACAGCGATAATGGGGTTCGAGAGAGCCATTGAGAATCTGTGGAGCCAAATGGATGTGAGCTGGCTGGCTTTATGTTGATAAATTTCTTTTCATTATTTTACTCACTGTTGATAGATTGGCATGAAGAAGGTACACAAGCTCCTCAACTTTCTGGAATTAAAAGCAGCTCCCCCAGCCCAGCCCCTGTGCCTTAATGTTTGTTAGCTAACGCCTTTGCTGAGGTTTGTCTCAGTTGTGAAAATCAAGGTGGGGGGTTAAATCCCTCTTTTTCTCCCTTTCCTTCTCCTCCCACGTCTTCACTGGTCCATTAATTCCCTTGCCATTCCAGAAAGTTACTTTCATAAGGCTTTGACAACAAGAATACAAATGTCACCTTACCTATGAGCCGGCCACAGTTCTGCTAAGACCAGGTTACTTTTATAAACACTTTCTTCAGCAATTTGAAGAAGAATTTCTGGCAGTGCAGGCAACCAAGGGAGCTCAACTAATTTGTCTGTTAAATGTAACAAACAAACACTAAGAGTTTGTTTAAAAACCAAAACCAAAACAAACCTGAACAGAGGAATTAATGACTTGGGTCGATGGTACCCAGGAAATTGCCCGCCATCTACTGACGGTGTTTCTAACAGTTACTGACAGTACACCGGTGAGCAGTAAGGTGGTTTCCAACATCTCCTGAAGTTTTATTTTTGGTAAGGGCTGCTGGCAGAGCATGCTTTCAATGCAGGAAGGATGGATGGATGTATAGACTGTTTTGTATAGGATGCGTTATGAGGGTATTTTCCAGAGAGTTTCCCTGTAAAATTGTGTTATAGGTGCAGATGATACAAACTTGTCTCGTGCTAGTTATGTTTGGGTCACACCAACCCCATGAACGCTCCAGGCTTGGGGAAGGGCAGCTGGAAAGCTGCCCAGCAGAAAAGGACCCGGGGATGCTGTTCGACAGCCGGCTGAAGATGAGCCAGCAGTGTGCCCAGGTGGCCAAGAAGGCCAACAGCATCCTGGCCTGGATCAGCAATAGTGTGGCCAGCAGGACTGAGGCAGTGATGGTCCCCCTGTCCTCGGCACTAGTGAGGCCCTGCCTGGAATCCTGTGTTCAGTTTTGGGCCCCTCACGACAAGACGTTGAGGTGCTGGAGCGTGTCCAGAGAAGGGCACCGGAGCTGGCGAGGGCTCTGGAGCACAAGTCTTGTGAGGAGCGGCTGAGGGACCTGGGGGTGTTCAGCCTGGAGAAGAGGAGGCCGAGGGGAGACCTTCTCGCTCGTTACGACTCCCTGAAAGGAGGTTGTAGCAAGGGGGGGTCGGTCTCTTCTCCCAAGTAACAGGCGATAGGACGAGAGGAAACGGCTTCAAGTTGCGCCAGGGGAGATTTAGATTGGATATTAGGAAAAATTTCTTCACCAAAAGGGTTGTCAAGCACTGGAATAGGCTGCCCAGGGAAATGGTGGAATTGCCATCCCTGGAGGTATTTCAAAGCCGGGCAGACGTGGTGCTGAGGGACACGGTTTAGTGGTGGTTTTGGCAGTGCTGGGTTAATGGTTGGACTCAATGATCTTAAAGGTCTTCTCCAACCTGGGTGATTCTATGTTTGTTTGAATTACAGAAGCAGAAGCAGCTATAGGTGTTGTATTTGTGTTGTCGGGGGTGGGATAACAAGGTTACTTATGAGAAAGCAAGTTTTTAAAATTTTAAGTCAAAATACTAGGCTGACTGGAGTGGGGGCAAGCCAGAAGAATTACCATTCCTGTTAACAGATGCTTTCTTTAAATGATCCAGGCATCTGTGAATGTTGAATGTGTTGCTAATTCAGGGCACTGGCTTTTATTTTTATTTTAGCTGTTTATGGAGAAACAAAATCTATACACTGTAGATATACCAGCTGAAGGTAACAAAAATCCAGAGGCAGAGCTCCTGTTGTTTGCCAAGGCACATGGCGTATTTGCCATCCTTTTTGTCTGAAGATTTAATCTTGAGAACGAAACTTGGTCCAATCAATTCTTAAAATCTCTACGAGGCAAAAAATATTGCAATGGAAAATACATTTTCCTGTCCGCAGTGTTTGGTTCAGCATAATTAACATGAATAATGCAAGACAATTTTCTGATAGTTATTATATTAGAGAGCTTAGCTGACTCATAACTGCCCCCATGACACAGCCAGAATGCAAATTACTTGGATAGAAATAGCACAGAGCTGGTTTGATTAAAATGTGATACATATTTTGAATTAAAAATATTCAAGGTCTTACAAAATGACCTTAATGTCGTTTCCTCCCCTCCCCCCAAGCCACCAAGGAAATTTGCATCATCATTTTGAGACAGTTTTTTTTTCTTCTCCCTCTGTGAATTGACAGGACCTGCCATTCATGGAGAAAACAGGGCGTCTTATTTTATTCCTTTGCTGAGCTCAACTACAGTAGAATAATGCAGCATTTTGTCATCAGGGTCTTTGAGAACCTGGCTTTTTTGTCGTAATTACAAAGATAATGCATCTCAGGCACGCATCTAACAAGAAACCAAAAGACTGCGATCCTCGTGAAGAACCAGACCCACCTCCATGTGTTTCTCCCTGCAGCCCCTCAAATCTGGCTTTGTCGAGCCACTCCCAAGTTCCTGCACAGGCCGTAATGAGACACGGAATGAAACGTTTGTTCAACTTGTTTCAAAGATATTTTTTGGGGCTCTTAACTTTGGCTGAAGAGTCTGTAAACTTTGGGCACTTGGGTCTATTGGGAATCTCTCTGAAAACCCTCTCCTAGAGGTGTTTTCCTTATGCAACCATCAAACATTTCACGTAACAGACAGTGAGCTTGGGAAAGAGTAGTGCACTGGGTGGAAAAGACAACTGATAATTATAGAGGAGCAGTTATTACACACACTTGCCAAAAATATGCGATTTCAAAGTCAGCTTTTGCTTGGCACTTCTCTTCAAAAATAAAATGTAATGGTGTAATGAGATTCTGTGTTACCCACTATAGCACATTTCATCTGGAAGTCAGACAGGTTTACAGGTGAAAGGATTATTTTGCCCTTTAGCTGGCAGCCCTGCAAATTCCCCTTGTGGCTCTGAGTGAAGCAGCTGGGTTTGTGCGTGTTCTCATGAGCAGAGTTTACACAGGGTACAACCCGCCTGCGGTTGGCACCTGAGGCTGTTTAGTGCTTCTATGGCGTAAGTAACAATTTGTATGGATTTAGGGCATAAAGCTGTTGAAACCTCAATGTCCGCTCTGTTTTTGACCAAGCTGGATCCAGGTTCACTCAGATTTCAAAACCAGTTTGAAGGACTTGAGGTCCAACCTTGGTGGACCTCCTAGCAAACCTCTTTAGGACTTATTTATTTGAAAACACATCAGATGAGGTAACTTATTCCTTAAATCTGATTTATGCAGCCAAAGCCCGTGCCAAATTTGTAGCATGGTTTGCCTCCTGCTTCCACACTCTCTTCCTCTGCTGTATGAGATTGTTTTGATGCAGTATGGGGAAGAGATATGTGATAAAAGCTCTTTTACCAAGACTTTTTCCATTTTATGGCCCAGAGACTTATCTTTCGTCTTGCTATTCCCCACCATTCATTCATTACACACACTTTTCTTTTGACCCTTTTCTTTGTTTTTCCATTTTTTGATACCTGGAGATATGCATGATAAGGACTTATCAGTTATCACGAATCCACGCTTATCTGCAGGGATGCTGCCTCACTCGTCTATTAATCTGTGCACCAGAGTCTGATTATTATTCTTCCAGCTACCACTGTTTGGTGTTACTCATGTCTTTCAATGGTTTTCTGAGAAAATTAGCTGAAAATCAACATCAATATTCTTAAAATGTTTTTCAGGCTAAGGATTAAAATGGGGAAAATTTACAACTCTGGGCTGAATTAAAAAACATAAAGGGAGGAGGGGGAGGCCTGCCTTTGAAACAGGTGATGTGTCGTGTCTCCTGAGCGGAACAGGAGAGAGAGAGCATCTGTCATTCCACCGGGTTGGGCCAATCTGGCCCAAACCACGACATGATGCAACATGACCATTGATGAATAAAGATGTAGTTCCCTGCCAAGGTCATCCAAGGAGTTGTCAGCATGACAGGGACTGAGGTGGCCCTTGTGCCCTGGAACTGTTTCCCCTTGGGATGGTGGCATGTGCTGAGCCCCGCTGCCTTCGGTGCAGCTACCGTCTGAGAGCTGCTAACTGAAGTCCTTTTGGTTGTCATTGCTACTGCGCTGCCTGCAGTGAACCTCTCGTTTTGTTTTCTCGTGGTTATAATATGTAACTCCATCTGAATTTCATTATGTGTTGGGATTAATGTCTTCATTTACGTGCCACTGCTGCTGTTCTTTGTGCCTCTGGCACACGGATTTGTTTTCAGTACCAGCAGACACAGTAATTGAGCTGTTCCCTGACTTTACTACCACTATTTGTAAAGGTTTGGAGTCTCTCTCCTCGGGAATGAACAGCTTCTAAAGACCCTGCTTTTTCCTCCTGTAACCTAATAAACCTCACTCACTATAATATTCAGCATTGGAAATGACAATCGGTAGCGCCCCGGGAGTAGATGACCAATTTGCCTGAAGGTGGCATAAGTCCCTTTTATACTGCTCTGCTCAGCAGTGGGCAGCGTGGCAAGCTGTTGAATAATTTGTCAATCTTGTTATCATTTTATTAATTAAATTGGTTTAAGACATGTGAGGAGGTAGGAAGGACAGATTGTTTCTGGCTGTAACTCGGGTTACTCTAATCGAGAGTTCCTCTCCGTATTACAGCTTCTGCTTTCTGTATGACGGAAATCACCTGACTTGCCTCAATTTCATGTATGGTATTTGGTTGCAGACCCTCAAGACATGAAGAGGCAGATGTTGGCCAAACTCATGATCCTTGTATGATTTTTAACTACATAGAACACTTTTTCCAAGTCAAGGTCCCCAAAGCAGCCTTCAGACCAAGTAAGGGACTTCCCAGCTGTTTCAAATCATCGCACACCTAATTACTTGTTCTACTCATGTCATTTTTGTCAGTTGATTCGCAATTGCAGTTACACATACAGTTGGAAGAAAATCTGTTTGGGAGGTCTCACCCTCTCAACAGCAACGATGCCCATTATCCCCATACTATGCTTTTTTGGTTAGTATCCTGATGATTTTATAGAACATGGTGTGTTTTTTACCTACGTGTGTTCCAGTGCTTAATAGAGGTCTTGCGTTTACAGGTGATTCAGAGCACCAAAATAAATTCTTTCTCTATGGCTTGCTTCAGCCACAAGCAATGCCAGCAGCATTTGTCGTGACATTTGCTGACGGCCAGGTTGGTCTTCCCACTGACCCGTGCCACCTCTGACCCGTGTCTGAAGCCGTGAGTGTTAGATGCTGGCTCCTCAGTGCTCTCCAGCTGAGGGGTCCATCCTTGCCAGAGCTGCTCCCGACCGGAGGATGTGCCAAACACTCTGCAAGCTCGAACAAAACATTTTGGCTTGTATAATGAAAGCAAAATGTCAGTGACACTGTTTAGTTTCCCAGTTACCCATGGATTGGATGGAGTTTAAAACATTGACTGTTTATGTATGCAAGAGCTGCATCTTGAGCTAAATCTACTAAACAAATTACACGAAACAGATAGTGAAAGCCAGAATTTCATGTGTCATAAAACTGTATTTTTTTCCCATGGTTTTGTCTGAGGAGATATTTTTTCCTATAATGAATGTTCATTAAAAAATTTTAGCTCCAGGATTCATAGCGGGTGATTTACTGTAATTGTAAAGATTTCTCATGTAACATTAACAAATACAAGAGTATAATTGGGTACATGAGGAAGCATTAGCAGAGCAGCATGCTGAGCTAGGGCTGGTACACGCTGTATCAGCCAACCACTCCTGAAATTGAGAATGCTCA
This sequence comes from Burhinus oedicnemus, assembly GCA_008921705.1. Classification (NCBI taxonomy): domain Eukaryota; kingdom Metazoa; phylum Chordata; class Aves; order Charadriiformes; family Burhinidae; genus Burhinus; species Burhinus oedicnemus. The sequence goes on along the minus strand of VFFE01008899.1, from coordinate 767,410 downwards.
TTATGCAGCCTGACCTGTTCTGGAGCAATTCTGCTGAGAGGTGCTTTGACTGAATTTTTAGTGCTGCTGAAAGGTGGCTGATTGATGGCTACAAATAGTAATAATAATAATACACTTAACATTTTTCACTCACAGAACTTGGGGCACTTTTAGGTTTGTCTGTTTTACAGATGGGAGAATTATGACCAATTTTCTGCAAAGTCAGGAAAATGTGGTTCGGGGCTCCTTCGTTACCTGTGGTTATCTGACTCGTGCCTCTTCCAAGAGTGAGCCTATTGCTGCTCCAGGATGGCAATCCCCCAGTGCATTTGACTTTTATGCTCTGGTTTAGTTGCAGCTCAGAAGATGGGAAGAGATTTCCTCTGTCCTGATCAGCAGCGATTCGACTGACCCACAGTCTGCCCCACAAGTCTTTTTCAAGTTAAAGACTGAGAGAACATATTTTGAGTAGAACCACGGAAACATGGTTAGAGTTGGAAGGGACCATAAAGATCATCTCATTCCAACCCCCTGCCCTGGGCAGGGACACCTCCCACTAGACCAGGTTGCTCCAAGCCCCGTCCAACCTGGCCTCGAACACCTCCAGGGATGGGGCAGCCACAGCTGCTCTGGGCAACCTGGGCCAGGGTCTCACCACCCTCAGAGTGAAAAATGTCTTCCTGATATCTGTTCTAAATCTCCCCGCTTCTGGTGTAAAACCGTTCCCCCTCGTCCTCTGGCTCCACTCCCTGATCCAGAGTCCCTCCCCAGCTTTCCTGGAGCCCCTTTCAGATACTGGAAGGGGCTCTAAGATCTCCCCGGAGCCTCCTCTTCTCCAGGCTGAACAACCCCAATTCTCTCAGCCTGTCCTCCCAGCAGAGGGCCTCCAGCCCTCCCATCATCTTTGTGGCCTCCTCTGGACCTGCTCCAACAGGTTCATGTCCTTCTGATGCTGGGGGACCCAGAGCTGGAGGCAGTAATTGAAGTCTTAAGCCAATTTAAGAACTTGGTTAATTGTCATGGAGCATCTGTCAAAAGAAGGTGTTGAAACTATCTTCTGCCTCTCACAGGGCGGTGAACAGACTTGGTGCACGTGCCATTTCTTTCCTTGCACGAGGCTGTTTCTGTAGAGATGCGTATTTTAATTGCTACCGTGCTTAATCTGGGGCTTCTCCACATATCTCTGCTGTGCTAGGATGGATCCGCATGGCGGAGGAGAGCTCGCGTTCCACCCACCGTGCAGCAGAAGACAGCAGAGACTGACCTTCCTTTCCCGCACTCAGAGGGCGCAGGATGGTGCCATGCAGAGAGATTTTTCTTGGGCCCGAAAGCAATGTAGCGTCACAGGTTATTAGCTGCAGAGGAACGCTGCGCTGACATAGCTGTGCAATTTGTTTCTGGATCTAAAGTGGGCGAGACAACAGTAATCTGTCTCTTTGCTCGTGTATCCTGCTACATCTTCAAAGGTGTTTGATTTTTCTTTCTTAATTTTATTGGATTCTTTTTTTTTTTTCCAAGATGGTAAAATTGTTTTAGGAGTTGTCATCCACTTGCAGAAAGGCAGATAAGTTCAAATTAAAACAAATAACTCTGCAGGAAGCAGTGTTATAGCTTGAAATACAAGGGATTTTTCTTCGGCATGTTTCAGTACCTGGAAAATAGCTGTACGCTTCTTTGTGCCCTCCTCAGCAGAATGGGAATGTCTCCCTGCCCCTTTGGGATTTTGCAGATAAATGTCACAGGGGCTGCCAGGCACTTAAAAACCACATTATTGTTACCAGTATAAATACCTAAGTGAGACTGTTAGCCCAGCACTGCCCAAGTCCTGCAGGAGCAGCATGCTTGGCGCTTCTGGAAAAAAATGATGAAAAATGTATTGTTTCAGTGTACGTGACGAGTGTTAGACTTCTTTAAATGTTACAGGAAGACTTCTCTTACCTTGGCTTATTCCTTCGATATTGCAGTGATGAATATTTATGGATAGGTTAGCTCCCTTCATGAGAAGGATCCTCCTGGAAATTGCTACTCTAGGTTCCCTCTGGACTGTTATATTCTTTCCCAAGTGATCCAAAGGGAATTCTTCACATGAAGACATAATAAAATCAAGTGAGTGAAAATAGGAAAAAAAGGCATTTATTGAGGTGGAATGGAAAATAAGAGGTCTGGAAAACGGAGCTGCCTCTGAAAGCGATTGAGTCAAATGCCTGCAGATGCAGGCACAATAGATTATGGAAATTAGTCAGAATAAATAGGGCTGGATGGCCTCAGCAGCCCTGTTGTGTCAACGGGTCTCATTGAATATGCTCAGAAGCATGTAACTGTTTGTTTCTCTGCCACATACATTTTTCCACAAGATGAGGAATGAGCTTGAAAATGATACCTGAATTAATTTGTAGTTTCCCCTAGACTCTTGGTGTCCTGCAGAAACGGAGCATTGGCAAAGCAGATCACATCGCACTGCTGTTCTGCTTTAAATGGGTCCTCAGTGGTGAGGCTTTGTGGTTTGTAATCTGTGTTTTACTGACGATTTGCCATTGGACTGTGGTAAAAAGGTTTTAAAAAAAAAAAACCCAAATGGCAGAAATCTGTCATTTGTAGAGATGCTAGCAAAGGCTGGATGTCCGAAATTTGATTAAGGAAATGAAAGTCTAGAATGGATCAAATCCTACGCTGTTTTGACCTTCACCATGTTTGCCATCGCTTTGTACTCACTTTGTATTCATATTTCGTGGTTATGAACTTCTTGGTTAGAAATGTTTGATAATATTTTCAGCTGTTTGCTTTGGCAGAAAAGTTAGGCTTAACAGGGGAGAGAAAAAAGACGCTTCAGACTGAAAATAAACACTTTAAAGTTCCTCCTCTGGTTCCTACATGTGCACTGTAGTTCAGTTACTTTTTGGATATATTCTGCTCCGATGGGCCGGTTCTCTGGCTAAGCGCTGCAACTCGTGATATATCACACTGTCCTTCTTGCTGAGCTGCTGTGGTGTAATGCTGTTATATTTTACCATAGTAAATCAAGAGAGATTTAATTTGGAGATTTAATTTAGACATGCCTTAGGGAATACAAGTCTGGAGATGCTGCAGTGATGCTTTTGAACGTGTGTGTAGACATATGTATCTCCCAGGTTCTCAGTCTGATTCTCCCCCAGTGAAAATCTGAATTCCTTTGCCAAATGTAGACTCTTTTTTGGGGAATAGAAACCCAATATTTTGTTGAATAACAGTGCTTCAAGAGTAAAGCAACTGCATGTTCATGGTGCAGCACAGTGAAGAGCCAGGCCCCATCTCTCTTTCACAGGAGCTCTGTTCTTCACTGGAATTTACTTGGTGGGAGGGATATAATACAGGACAACCGTGACTAAGGTATTTCTTTAGCTATCGTTCACACCAATGTATTTTAGCTGCTGGCAAATGCATTTTTTAAAAATTCTTTAAGTTTGCATTCTTTGTGGGAAGAAAAATACTAATAATATACGTGTGCAGGTTCAGCAGCAACAATCCGTAAATACGGAGCTCTGCTTTTAATCTTAAATACAAATGCATAACATGGTTAAATGGCCGAAAAGTGAAAGGTAGATAAACTCATATTGAAAATATGATGCAAGTCTTGGTAGCCAGTGTATTTAACCCTCACGCAAAGAAGAGTGGGCCACTTAAACCAAGACCAATTCCCTTCTAATGAACATGTGCCAATTGAAGTACCAGCAATTGCAGTCAGAAATATGTGTATTTTGGAGTAAATCAGATGTGTGCCTTATCTCCATGACTTCAGTGTCTTGTATTCCTGTGGCTTGTGAAAATTCGTCTTATATCTGAGGGCTGCACCCAAACGTCAGGCTGGGGCTGGCCTTCCTTTACTCCGCTGCTGCGTAATTTAGACTAGGGATGGAGGGAATGGTTCTTATGTAGCTTGTGTGTGTGTGCAGCTGCATCAATGGCATCGCAAACTGGCAGCGCTCTTTGTTCAGATCTGGTTTATTTGGAACATTTAAAATTACAGCTAGAACTTCATGATCAATAGATAGTTCATAATTCTTGAAATGCTGCTTTAGAAGAAAAATGGCTTCTGTTTGAAGGACCTAGAGCCCCTCACCTTTGAAAATCCAGGAGTTCAGCGGGGGTAGAAAACAACTTAAAAATTGAATTGCTCCTATTGGGTTGAAAAAAACAACCGGCCAGCTCTCAGTGGTGTAAATCAGCCTGTCCATGGGCCTCAGTGATGTGCTGGAGACCCGTGTGGATTCTGGCCTTGTCTCCACAATATTTGAACTTTGTTTAAAGAGGCTGCAATATTTGGGCTGCTGGCTCAGATGCCAATTAGCTAAGACAGCTGTAGGAATATATCTGGTTTTGCCAGAGTGAGCTGTAGGAAAAAGGAAGTCTCTTGCTGTGGACACAGTATGATATGAACCTGTAGATCTGCATGCTCCTTTGGAATCGCGCTATATTTTTTTTGGTCTTATTTGGTCTTTTTTGCTAGTTGATTTCCTTGGTTAATAGTAAAGTAACTGCTCAAGTAAGAAGAACAAGGTAGCTCCGTGGTTCCCTTGAAAGCAGTAGAGCAGGGGAGTAGTAAATCTGCTTAATGAGCATGCATTAACACTTAACATTCCTGTCGATAACGTCGACTCACGTCAGGCATGCAGCTGTGGGTAACAGGGCAGGGACAGAAATTAGCCTTTTTAAAAAGCAGAGAACTTCCCTGCTACAGCTGGTCGAAGTTATTGCTAACTTCTGCTGCGGAGGCAAAACCCACCACACTTTCAAGTGTTGAAGTCTCCTTTTCAGAAGACCTCGAGTAATTTGGGTTCCTGAAGAGATCCTACATTGTTCCACAGGCAATTGGAAAATATGGACTGATGGCAACTTCAGAAACATTTACCTGACTTTAAGACTGTTTGCCACCAGCAACACTGTGTCGTTTAAGATTTTATACGAGGTAACGAGAAGAAATGAGGTCAGAGTGATTTTAAGCAGTTTGGGATGTTGAGGGGTGGGGAAAGCAGCTTGGGGAAAAACGTTGTATGTGGATGAAATGATTTAGATTGATTCTGTTTGTATAATGCCCATAGAAACATTATATAAAGCTTGGTTATATAGATCTTGATTATATTCCTGATTCTGCCAGTGGGCTATAGAGTGATTTCTGGTTTTAAAATAAAAAAAGAAAAAGGGTGGGGGGAGGTAATATGTGAAATCAGTGTAACGATGCTATCCTCATTTGTGTAGTGTCTTGAAATTTATTAGTATAAAAAAACTAGCTGTGTTTTTTGTAATGGTACTTCCATTTGCATGACAAGTAACATGCAGGCACCCATGAAATGTTTGAGCTGTAGCTTAATCTTCAGACAAGCTTCAGAGGAGATGAAATCATGTTTGCTTCTATTTTCCTCTGTCTGGTCTTTGGTTTGCTCATGAGACCGGCTTGAAGTACTGAACTTCTCCTATATTAAGGAGGCACCCACATGGGAACTTACCCTGATTTTTAGTTACTCTGAATTTTAACTGAGTTTTAAACTGATTAGGGCAAGGAGTAAGCCTGGGGCCTAGAAATGCAGATGTACTCGGAAACCACGACAGCCCTCTACAAGGCACTAATGGTGAACAAATGAGTTGTGGAGAAATAAACAGGTACACTTTTCTGTTGGTTTAAATAAAATGATGAAATTCCCATGATTAGTAGAGGGTTCCACAAAATGCAGCGGAGTAGGCATAGGAAATTGCCTAGGTTTGGGAATGCCATCCAAGAGACTTTTTCCCAAATGATTTCTAAGTTTTGTTCTCTGAATGGCAACCTAAACTCTGAATTTCTCAATCAGTTTCTGACATCTGTACAGCTATAATCATTTTATAATCATAGGGAAAAAAACCCATTGTTTGACCTGGGTTTTAATATGCAGAGTCTAACTTCGCTGTGGTAATTTGTCTTCAGGTTTCATAATCTGAAGAACAAAGCAAAATGTTTTGATGTGACATTAAGTAGGTGATGAGCGTGTCAAGTGAGATTTGACTGATGTTTCCTCTTGTTCCTCCTATGGAATTTAAATGATTTATTGTTCAGTTAAAGTGCAGGCTAAAAACAAAATCCCTCCAAGAAGTACTAATTTTTTTTCTTGTTGTTGTGGTGGACAAGGTTTTATGAAGAACAACGAAGCTGCAGCGCACATTCTGACTGGTATCAAACAGCAGAGTGGAGGCTTACTCTGTACCTGAAACTTCTTCTGCTTTATATTCAGTGTGAATGTCCAAGTATTTTCAATAGGGATGTGATTAATTTTTACTTTTTGGAATTGAACTAATTGTTCTGGTATTGGCATAGATGTATAAATAGCATTACCACAAAACCGAGACCAAGATAATAAGCCTTGCAGAGAAACAAGTTGTCTTTCTGAGAAGGTGGATGTTGTCGGTACAGCTCATTCTCCATCCTGTGTGGGAACAGAGCCAGGTCAGCGTGTCAAACTTCTGCTGAGGGAAGCCATATGTATACAAGGTGCTTGCTATCATGGGAAAAAATAATCTTCTAGTACGTCTTTGCTTAGAGGAACAGCGAGGGTTAGGTTACTCTAGAGGAGTGCACTGCATCTATACTTGTAAGTGTTGCTAACACGGTATGATGACATATGTCGCTGTAGCTGCTGAAAGATAGAGGAATCCAGCAATATTTTTATTTTTATTATTTTTATTTCACCTCTGCCCACAAGAAGCAGTTGAGATAAAACCAAGCATTGTCGAAGACCATAGTTTTAATTCCTTTTTGGGTAAGAAAGCTTTTCAGTTCTTAAAGTACAGAACTATTTTTTTTTTCTTTTTCTGGAATGAATCCTTTTTCTTCTCAGTTTCATGCTCTCTGGGTATTGGGACTAAACTAATTTTTTACAAATGTCTTAAGAGATCTGTACATCAGAATATGGTCATGATGAAAACCTGTACCCCAAAAAAGAAACCTAAAATCTGATGAACCGAGGTTTTTCTCCTGCCAGCCTTGAAGTCTTTGATCGTACCTGCATATTCCTCTTGACAAGGAACATGCAGTGAAGAGACAGCCCATGCTCTGTTTTTTCCCCATTTGACTAAACAGCCACTTTCCCAGTTTAGGTAAGAACTGAAGCAGTTAAGAATAAATCTACTGGTATGTCTGTGCCTGCTCTAGAGGCAGGATTTTTTCTTTCCTGCCTTTATCCTTTTGTAAAACATCAGATGTTTGCTTTTTAGAAAAACTGCCTCTTTTTCTGGATGTATTATTAGTTAGTAGGCTTAGTTTCCTTCCTCAGCCCCTGTAGGAGATGTTTCTATCAGGGAAGTGCAGCTCTCTGCCAGTATTTTTCTCTTAAAGGCCATATTTCAGTTTCAGAAGTGGAATCTGAGAATTGTTATGAATTGCAGTCAGTGCTGAGCCACCTTCATCTTTGATGGAGGGAGTGTGAGATCATGTGGGAATCTCTGTTGTTCTGGAGAGGATCACCATCCTTTTGCATCTCACCTGGACTGCATTATGCACCCATATATGTCTTTGCAAACCTGGCCCTTATTCTGTTATGAGCCATGATAATTCCTGAAAAATTTACTGTAAATATATTCTTAACCTGTGTTTAAATGAAAGAGGTTCAACAATTAGTTTTGCTCCCCTCATTTTAAAGCAAGGAAGTTGCTGAGTGAACAACGCTTCCAAGAAGTTTTACGTATGTCATTTCTCATCATGATGCTTGAAGGGTATAGTAATTAGTTGGAACAGCTTAATTATCTTGAAAACAGGGCAGTACAGCTATTGTGTGCCTCCAAGTTACAGTTGAAACATGTGAGAGGTTGAGAAATCCTTACGGCGGTGCCAGTTGTCCCTTCCTAGCCAAAATTTAAAACTGCGCGTATTTTTGGTAGCGCTCCTTAAAAATGTGCTGGAAGTCTGGATGTGACAGGATAAGTTAAAATCAAATGTAAGTTGTATATACGAAATGACTGACTCTTTGTCCTTGTCAGTTGGGGTTCTTAGAAGCAGCTTGATGGGAGGGTATGGACTTCTTGTCTCGGGGTTTGTCAGTTTAGGAATAATGTAGACGGATGTAGCTCTTGTGTACGTGTAAAATCTGTTTTAGAACCGAATTGCAGTTTTTGGAGAGCACAAGTTCATACAGAAGAGTTTAGCATTGAGCTGCTGCTCTGGGTGCAAGTCTGCCTTGGCGCAGCTGTGGCTGTGGAAATGTTCTAGAAGTAATACACAGTGCAAGTGACGGACACCCTCTCACACATTGCCTGAAAGAGGAGAGTATTCTAAAAGAGTATGTATTTTTTAAATTTTTATTCTAAAAGAGTATGTATGTGTGTATGTACTTCTGAAAGAACTTTTTGTACAGTTCTTTGGCTTGCCTGGAGATGGCAATGTGGCAGTACAATTGTTACACCATGGCCTACTCCCAGGAATACATAGAAATCGCATTAAATTAATAATAAAAAATAAAGCTCAGTTTGAGCCAGCTCTGCAAAAATATAGGGAATAAATACGTTAGAAACATACAGATAATGTAGCTGAAACACAGCTGATTTAACTAAATGAGAAGCTTTGTGAATGGTAAATTAATTTTTTATTGCACCCGGACACCCAACATACTTTTAATGTCGTGTAACATCCATTTTAGTGAATGGCTTACAATAAACATAAGCAATGGCCCTTTGCTGCCGCTCATCGGCTGCGTAACGCGGGCCAGCACTGACGGCTGCCGCAGCAATAAAGTCAGTGAGTTACCTGAGCTCTCAAGGTAGTCATTGCCTTTACGTTCGCGTGCCTGAGTCAGGCAACCCAGGTTTCTACTTATCAACCTAAGCCTGGAAGCTTAAATAAGTTTTTGAGAATGTTTTGCTTGCTTGCAGCTGAGAGAATTTTTTTTTTGAAAAGGGGAAATGAAAAGGTCTTGTGCTTAATTACAGCCCTAACTGTAAGAATAATGCCTGCTCTAGTAGAGTATGTTTCACTTTGACTTGTTCCTAAGAATTCTGCTGCGAGTATCGGTGTTATCCTCGATTCCCAAAAGGAGAGACCGATGTGCAGGGAGATGGACCTTCTCGCTGCCGGGTCAGCCTACAGGCAAGTCTGGGGAGGTAACCCAGGTCTGTTAACGCAGTTTATTGGGCCACGCTCTCAGCAAAAGGAAATCGGGCAAGATCTCTTACGTCTGTATCTGAGTAGACTTAAGTGCAGAAAATCCCCTGGGGTTTTTTGGATCATTAAGAATACAAGAGAAATGGTAGATGGTATAATTTGGGAACCCACTTTATATGAAGCTCTAGGGATATTAGAAATCTGATTGCAAAATTTTTTTTCACGGCAGACAACATCTGCAAACTAAGCGCAATGGGGTTTGTTCACTAAAATGTTCTGGCTCAAAGTATTTTATTAAATTCCCCTTCGGTGTAAGACATCTGAGTTTGGTAAACTGGGTTGGTTTTTTGCGGTTCCAGGTTGGAGATCTCTTCCACTGTGTTATTTCTGTTGCTCAAGCACCCACCGTTGTATTCTAATACCTTTGCTGATGGGAGGTAAATACAGTATAAATTGTCACTTTGACATGTTACGCTTTGTAGCGTGTTGAATAATGCATTTAACACGCTGTCATGATGTACCTGCACCTTGCCAAACCTTTGAAATTGTGCCTGCTCGTTTTGTACTTTAAGATGTGGCTATTTGTTTACGAAGCACTTCTTGCTCCAAGAAATCTTGTTTTGCACAGTTGCCACCACTGCAGATATTCAGGGTAAGGACAGAGGAGACGTTCTAGAAAATAAGTTGCACGGCCCCACAAAATGAAAGAGGCTGGCTTTTCTCTTCTGGGTTTTTTCTTTTTTTGTGTGTCATTCTTCTGGCATGTTATTTTCTTACCTTGGAAGCTGTTTGGAGAAGGAAGGAAGATTAGCTCTGATCCTCCCAAGCTCTGCACTGTATTTTTAGTTCTGTCACAGATGCTTTATGTTACCCTGGCGTGCCACCCCGTCACACTCGGTTCCCCAGCTCCTCAAACGGTGGCTTCAACCTTAAACCGCTTCTCTATCCAGCTGCACTTTTGTAGACCTAGCTGTGGCGTTTGAAGACATTACTGTCCCAGGCTGCTTGCATGGAACATACACAATCTCCAGCAGTATCTCACTGATGTGATTTCAGACACAATATGAAAGAAGCAGCGTTTATTGCATAGAAATGCTTTAAAAAGACTTGATGTTTCATAAAACTTGGCCCCATAAACTCAGGTGCAGAAGCACCCTTTACCTTTTCTTTCCCAAATACAAACTGAACATTTGTGACTAGCGTTCATCCACAGGAAGGCAAAAAAATCAAGTTCTTCCAAAGCGTGACTATGCGGGGCTACATGGGAAAAGGAAAACTGATACTCAGTTATCGAGTGTCTCATTTGGACACACTTAGTTAATTTGAAAAGCAAATGAAGGAAGGACCTCAACCATCTGCCTAATGCTGTGTTTCTATTCCTGAGTCTCTTTCTGATTATAATATTCTGGCAGCACTGTGGCAACCAAGGCTACGCTCCAGACTCAGCAAAGAATATAGAGTGTAGGAGCAATTAAGCTGCTGTTGGAACTGGGCTGTGTGTCGCTGGAGGTGTCAGTAGAATTAACTGTAGTCAGTCATAGGAGAATAAAAGCTGGACAAACTGTTGTTAATCTTTTTACACTTGGATTAATTGCAGCAACTGTAATCTCCCAGTTGACTTCCAAATGCTTAGTTCAGGATGTGAGTCAACTTTAGCTTGGATGAATGCTAAACTGTATGTCCAGCGCCTGGGGAAGGTGCAAACGTGGGTTCCTGGAGCTGTAGTCTGACCACTTGTGCCACGCTCTGCTTGGTATCCCCCAGCCCAGACTACTAGGAAAGCAAGTGCAGGCTAAGAAGGACGATTGGAGGCATGGCTTTCAGCTTAGGTTAAATGATAGAAATTAAAAATCGAGATGGTTAAGGAGAAGACAGAGAGGGAATGATTACTGTGGGATGCTATTTTTCACAATACAAGAAGCAGAAGGGCACTAGAAATTAGAAAGCAGTGGGTTTCAAAAATAAAATGAAAGTAATGTTTAAGAAAACAAGTGATTAAATTGCGGGGCCCTTGCAGTCAATGTTGCAACAACTTGAAATGTAGATTAATTCAAAAAAGGGGCAAGGGATTTCCAGGAGGACATATTCACCGGTGTTTCAGGTGCCACTTTCAGCTCTGAAAAAATGCAACTCTCTGATTGTTTGGAGGCTGGGTGACAAATCCTTGTGCGCTTGTCTTTGATTACGTTGTTCTTTAAGCATCCACTACCAGAAAAACTGGGTTAGGCGGACTATTGGATTGACCTTCAGCTGGACTTGCGTTTTTATGGGGAGAAGCAGTTGATAACTGTATTGTTCTTGTCTTCTTGGGGAGTTGATAGCTCTATTTGCGTGGCATGGAGGGGTTTTTTCACATGGTCTATGAAGTTTGAAAAGCTTTTGAATCCTTGCAGAGCATTTGATACAAGAGGGCTTTTAAAATGCAGGTCATTATTGTTCTATGTTGAGATCTGAGTAGTGAATGTGGATGTATTTCCTCTTCAGAAAATTCTATTTATGTTGCAATGACGCTGCAGGCCAATTTCTGTATCATTTCTGTGCATTTATCTTTGTTGATGATGGTTTATTTGAAGAGGTCTGTCTTTATATTGTCAGTGACTTAATGATGAGAATCAGAGCTTTAGGATTTGCAGGGGAAAGGAAGTGCTTGACAGGCACTGCTGAAATGGTTTAGCCAATCTTTCATTTTAACAATAGGGAAATAAAATTACCCAAGTGCAGAAATAGATATTTTTGAAGCAGAACGTAATGCTCATCAGCATAGATAAACACATAAAGGATTGACGCGTTTTAAAACTATGTCAAAGATTCATGTTCAAGAGCCCTGTTAAAAACAATTGGAAAGGGCTCGTTCTGCACCTCTTATGTTCCAGAATGGATTAAAAGGGATTTAATAGGAAAAGGAGTATTGCCTGGAGGTAGGAGTCTAGAGTGGCTTTTCACTGCTTGCTTCCCTGCTCTGCCAATTGCGTGCTCTGACCCTTTGGTGTTAACTCCTGTGAATGCAGATGATTTGTTAGTTGTAATAAATCTTGTTTCTAAACTCTGAGATGGTGGGAGTATCAGGAAATGGGAGTTCCTCTGGCAAATCAGTGCTCCCAGACTCCAGGATAAGTAACGTTGCCCTGAACAAAGCCTTGTTTCTCTGGGGTGAGCTACGGCTTTAGGAGAAATTCCTGGTGAGGATCACAGGGGTGAGAAGCCTATCTATACTTCAGCTCTCCTGTTCGTATACAACGAACATTACGTCCTTTGCAGGTGTATCACTTCATGGAGCAATGGGTACATAATGCCTTATGAGCTCTTCCAGGAGCTCCAGCAAAGACGTAAGAAGGGTGTTTAATATCAACCTATTCAAGTGCCTTAACAAAACGGAGCGTAAAACCCTTGATTTGAATGATTCTTTTTTCCCACTCTGGCAGCACAGCAAATATTGCCAACTTTGTGTGTGAAAGAAGCGTTACTGCCCAACGCTGCCTGCAACTGCAATTGCTGCACCACTGGGCTTTGTTTCTTCCCAGCAGACAGATACAAGCCTTGTGCTGGGGACTACCACAAAGAGGTGTTGAATTCACATGAATACCCTCCAGAGTCCCAGCCTGGTCACGTATTCTGTAATGAGGATTTCTAAGAAATTTCCCCTGGTAAACATAGTCCTTTCCTACGTTAATGAGAACCTAGCTGCTGTGGCACCATCCAGGCTTTTGAGCTTCAGTAATAGTGTGAAGTTCAAATACATTGAGTCACTAAACAACATCTTGCCCTAAATGAGGCTGTCCTTGTTTGCAGCCAGGAGCAAAAGCCTTTCTAGGGCTGCTCTGCCAGCTTAAAATATCCATGACAAAGTCATGACTTCACTGTTCACGACCTACTGTTAAGCTTTCCAGGACGTCCTCAGTGCACTTGGAAACCTCTTCCTCGGCAGGAGAACTGTCCATGTTTAAGCTACACCACCTGAGTCAACCTCCAAGCGTTTCTGTCTTGGTCCTTGAAGATCTGATGTTACATCTGACGGAAGGCCAAGAGTCCAAGAGAAAACTCAGCGTCAAAAAAACAAACCTGATTTTTCTGCTCCCAGACTGCGTTGCGAGTGAGTGGCCGAGTTCAGGAGATGGGATTGCACAAATGGGCAGTGTTCAAGATCAGCTGCTTTTGTAGGATATTCGACAGGAGTTGAGCTCTTTTACTCTTACAATGTGGACTTAACTGCGACATCTTTGTGGCCAGGCATTTGAAGGGCTGTTTGGTTACACCGGTGGAAGAAATTAGGAATTCGATGGTTGTGATTCACGGCGGCTCTCCTCATGATAATTAGTTGGTTGCATAATTGTGCGATTGTTCCTGTTGGATTCTGGAGTGTTTTCCTTCCTCCTTTTCTCCCTCTGTGGTTAATTAAACACATGGAAATATAGTTTAAAAAATTGTTTTTAAGGCAAATACTTGTTAGGGATCAGAGGAACTTTGTGGGCTGCTGAATGCTATTTGTCTAATTGAGAGAGTCATCCCTGACAAACACGTACTTCAGCCTCGTCTAAGGTCCACAGAAACGAAGCAGATGTTCTGGTACTGTTTTGAACCGATATCGCTACGAATAGCATTTATGCGCTGCATCTTGTAGGAATCAACAGAACAAATCTGTTCTTTGTGAACCTCAGTAGGAAACCCTAGAAAATACGGGTGCTTGTGAAAAAGAGATTCCAGATGGTGCTAACGTTGACCTACTCAGAGAGCAGTCTGTCTAGATCCAAGTATTTCAGGAATACCTGTCATTAAGATATGCTTCTGGTAATGGCAAAGAGCAGTAGCTGAGATCTTTCGAAGACAGCAATTTTCCCTTGGAAAGTAAGGAAATATTTCCCATGGTGATTTGCCAGTTTTTTAAATGAGATGTTTTGATAAGGCCAGAAAATGTAATTGAAACTTTTGTTACGTAAATCAATGGGGAAGATCCGAGGTTGACTTGATGTGTCTGAAGCGAAGTACTTCAGGGTTATTTGTTTTGCTTGTTTTGTGGAGAATGTATTTGTTTGCTTTGTCCTTGGTAAGAGAGGATGTTTTGAAGTCTGGATGTTTTGCCATTTCCAGCAGAATGGCAACTTCTGTTTTTAAAACAAACAAACAAAACCCCTCTGCTTGGAGAAGGCGAGTTTGCTTGTTCTTTGCCTCTGTGCTCCGCACTTGCAACAGGAAAAGAAATGAAATGCTGCTACTGTTCATGGTTCCTGTCACACTGCAAAGTCTCCATGTCTTTAGAGGAAGAGCAAGGGAAAACCTTGGCTGGATTTGTCTAGCCTTCAGAAACTGTTGATGAAAATGTTTGGTGATGTGGTAAACTGGAAGACATGAGTCCATAGTAACATTTGTTAAAATGAAAGTTTTGAAGAGTGGAAGTTCTCTCAATAGAAAATACCTTGGAGTGATAAAGGTAAAGTCCAGATAATACTGGCTAAGTCTCTCAATAGCTGTGGTAGGAGAACTTAGCCAGAATTTGAAATGTAATTATAATGAACAGCAAGAAATTCTTCAAAAAGAAAACCGGCGTTCAGATGTTTGACTTAAAGGGAACTCAGAAGGGACTAAAGGCCATCTGCCCTCCTGCGGCTCTCCCAGATGAAAGATGAAAGTCCTGATCTTTCAACACTTGGATTAAGTTTGTCTGGCAACTTAAACACTGCACGCTTGAATCCTTATTGCCTGTATTCCAGACGGCACCCCAGTGCAATCGGCCTGGCGGAGGGAGTTTTACCTGGCAATATGGGTTAGGTCAGCTGCGCTGCCGCAAACAAGCGGTGTAAGTACGTACTGTCGGTGTGAAGTGTTCGTACTAATTGTTACACACACAGCTGAAATATCCCCCCGGATTCTGGAAATGCCGACACCAAAATTAATTGTAATAGATATTTCCAAGAACTGCTGGTTGACTTCTGGAGTCCTCAGCGTCGAGTCCTGTGGAGATTCTTGCAGCTGGGTTCCCCAAATCCCCAGTCATGCAGTTCTGTCACTTCCTGGAGAAATCCATCCTTACATGATGTGCGTATTTATGTTCCCTGCCAAGAAAAGTAGCTTCCAAAAAGCTTTCTTGGTGCTTAAAATAAATGAAAAAAGAAATCTGCTAAGTTGCTGAAGGTCAGTGTACAACGGCATGACATCGGATGTGACACCACCGCTAATCTAATAAGAGGAAAACAGATGTGGGAAGCTCCTATGATTTCCTGCTTGTTAAGATCAGATTTGTCCTGTGATTATGAATCTTTTTTGCCTTCTGGAGATGTGGACGTTTAGACAATGCTCTTAAAGATGCATTTGAGAATTATTAAGAGCTGGTTTGGCATAGCGTCTTCCCTATCTGCTGTTGGCACTAGTTTAGTAATGAGATAAATGTTATCCGCTTCAGAAGTAATTAGGACAACTGTTTTATGTGTGTGCACATCTCAGACAACTATGAAAATGCTACAGATTTCATAATCTTTGCCATTTTTCCTAAAGACAATTATCTGGGTTAAGGAAACTCTTCCTGGCTCAGTGGCCAGACTTTCGAATAATGCCTGCCTGGTTTTATTCATTATTTACTACTTAACATCAGCTACGTGTTTCTATTTCCAGTGTCCTATTTTTCACACTTGATTGGATTTTTGTTTGAATATTTCCCAGTGCCAAACGCCTACTTATACCTCTACAGTTAGGAGAGCTGATATTTCTTGTGGTGTAAGTCTGCAGAGACCAGTTTAATTAGTACTCGTGGGGTGGTTATAAACCCTACAACTCGGTTACATGATGGGTGGGAGAATGGACTTGAAATATCTTATTTTTGCTGTAAATTTATGCGATCATACATTCCTTCCCTAAAGCTACGACAAGCAGCGTATTTATCCTTTCTTGGTGTCTAATACATTGCCAATTATCGTGGACCTGTAAACAAGAAATGCCAAAGGCTCGTTAATTTTAAAACTGAAGTGAAAACGTGGTCTGAGGTGACGCTCTAAAGGATGCCGTAAGGGTGGCCAGGTGAGCGTGAAAGCACATCAGGGGTTATTAGCTGAATGCCCATAACTCCAGTCTGCCCAAATGAGTACAGCGCGAGCAGATGTTGCACTGCCTTCGCTCAGTGCCGTGCAGCTGCCGTTCAGGCTTTGGAAATACCAGCTCCTTAGATTAACAAAGAAATGCAAGGTTGAAGGTAATGATGTCTGAAAATAAACAAGAAATGGCAGGCTGGTGAAAATTAGGCAGGGTTGATTAAAAAGAACATAAGAATCTCTAGCAGTGTTTAAATACACCGTGAGATCATTTGATACCTGTGCTCATTCGATCCCGTGCCTGCTCGCACGTGTCCCATATCCTTCCCTGAGAATTTAAGTGATGTGGGGCGGAGCGAGGAGGGATGTAAAGTTACTCGTAAGAATTGTAGCCTAAATCCCCGTTGTCTTTGTCGTTCCCTTGTGAACCTGCTCCGACGTCCATCAAATCGATGAAAAGACTGCTGTTAACTGAGCTAAGGTTGGAAGCCAAAAGAACAGAGCTGTTCAAGGTTTGTCTGGACGATCACGGGACAGGAATCCGACGACGCTATGGTAGTCCCAGAGCTTGCCTTTGGCTGCAGCATCTCTGTTCATTGAAATGGCAGCACAAAGCGCTCCTTCAGGCTTTGACTCTTTTCACCGGAGACTGATGGGGCACAGATGGCAAATACCGCAGTCCTTGCTAGTTCCAGTCTCTGCAGCGAAACCGTTCTGATGAAAAAGGGCTGCGGGGTCAGACCCATGCACTTTTGTAAGATTGAATCCTCAGCTGGAATTGCATCTGCTGCACTCCATTGGTTTTACTTTTGCTTAACAGACCATAAACAATTTGTTTACATAGACAGCTTTTCATCTTCCACAGTGAATCATAAGTGACTTCTCTAGGGATCAATCCCTGGTCTGGTTGTTGCTTTTCATTTATACACCAGGCTTGGATGATTTAGATCATCAGTGTTTCCATCTGAATTCAAAGGCAGCTGGTTTATGTCCTTTTCCTTGCACAAAGGATCTTACTAAAAATCTACATTACGGATCTGGCAGATGAAGCTTTGTTTGAAATACTTTGCTATAAACCAGAAAAGAGATGTTATGACCCATTTGCCACAGAGAAGAGAACCCCAGTCCGCCAATGCTAAAAATACAGGTCCCTCTCTCCAAGTAGTCGTACTGTAACGGTCCTCTGGTGGTAACGATGAGCTCTTACTCGGGATGTGCTATTGACTAAAGGGAAAGAGAATGCGTGTTACAGGGGACGGAGTCTTGCAGACAGAGCTAGAAAAAGATCTGAAATGACAAAATGGAGGTGATGTCCTGAAGGTGACCAGGTGGGCATGCAAGTATATCCAAGAGTTTTTGCCTAATAACTGGACTTTTCATACCGGAGTCTGAACGTATGTGCTATACTGCCACGACTGTAGGAGCTACAGTTGTAACTGGGCTGAGAAGGGCAGCCTGGGGCTTAGGAGTGTCTGGAAGCAGACAGAACTGTGGAGGGACCCTCCTTTACCCGCAAAGGTTCATGCCCAAGGCATGACCTATTTTTAATCATCTGCATAGTAACCCACAGAGCAAGCGTGGCACACGATTCTCCTGAGACTCAGGCCAAAATTGCTGGCTGTGTTTCGAAGAGTTTGAATTTAGCTTTAATTTTTATATATATTTTTTTTAAATTTACTTTTTACAATTTTACATATCTGATTCAATGTACTTGTGTTTGTAGAGTTATGTCCCAAATGATTGAAGGTTTCCAAAATGACTACCAGATGTCCACGTTTCACATATTATTAGTTATTTAAAAAACTAAGCTCTCCTTCTGGATCCCTCATAACGTATGAATCTTGATTAAAAACATTTTGCCTGAAATGTCAGTGTTGGGGTGATTTTCCCTTGCTCGGTTGCAGAGAGGTAACAAAGATTAATAGGCCACGGTGTTAGTATTAACCTTAGAGGAAAGCAGATGCTGCAGCTACTTACTTGTGAAAAACACTGGGTAAAGTAGTGTGATTATTCTTTGCAACTCCACCAAACATACTTAATTCAAACGAAGTCTTAGAAGGTACTGCTTTTTCCTGTCAAGTTGTTTATTTAAAAAATTACTCTGGAGCAAATAATTAATTGCCTTCTCACCTTGTATTTGGTGATTGCTTATAATAAGAGTCCACTTTGAGAAGCAGTTGGCTTTTTCCTTCATTACATATACATAGACCCAAAGTATTTTTTATACCCCAGTAAACATAATTTGTATTTCACGACATGTTATGAGTTTCTCATTGTATGACTGTCTTAAAATGAATTTATAAATAATTTTTATGGTTCAGTGAGAAAAGCCATTAAGGTGTTTAAAATGTTTGGAAGTGCAGGAGTTGAAAGAGTGGTTTGATATATATGCTGCAATGGGAGCTGGGAGCTGTAAAGGAATGCTGTTGTAGTTTAGCAAAGAAATCTAGAGGGCTTCAACTACAAATTATTAAAATTACTAGTTCTAGAAATAGTATAGAAGAGAAGTTAAAGATGAAAGAACATGACCAACATTTAGTAATAATAGCACTGTGTTCGTTTACTTATTGCGATCTATTTAGATCAAGGTAAATGTTAAATACGTTTTTAAATGTTTAAATAAGTATGTGCAGGTCTGCAAATAATGTAGCTGGTAAGGCATTATCAACAACTCCTCCTTCCCCACCCCCGCAATGGTTTAGTCTAAGAAATGCCACTTGTGATCCTGCAAAAATCGGATACTGGGACTCCAGGCTGTCCTGGCAACTCTTCATTGCTCTGGGCAACAAAGCAGCTAAGAAAACTACCGTATTATATGGATCCTGGAATCTCGGAGAAGAATTTTTGTTCACACATTTCCTTTTGCTCCTCTAACATGAAGAACATGGCGGGTCATATGTGTAAGTTTAGTGAAGTACGAGTCTGAGCTGAACTATAGAAACTTTCCTCAATGAATTGCTCAATCTCCTTCATTTGGAAGAACAATTAATATCAGATGTAATTGGCTTACATGTCCCAGGGTAAGGTTTCTCAACTCTATTTTTGAATGGCATTTTTAATTAACTTAGAACAAGCATTTGCATATAGAAGCATCAATGCAAACATGTGCAAGCATTTTTACATATGCATCCAGCTGCCACGTTCTCCAGAAAGGGGTTTTGTTTCGCTCTGGTTGCTCTCGCCAGCTTTCCCTGGGGAATGTGCCGGCAGCAGCCAAGAGTCGGGAGAGGGACCAGGGATGCGGCACGTACACAAATGCCCGGATTCAAAATGATCCCTACCCATTGAATCCCATGATAATAGAACATATTTCTAGGTACTATTTATTTACTCAGCTAAAGGAAATTATTCAATCTCTTTGCATTCTTCTAGCCATCAACTAAATGATTACGTTGCTAATTAGCAGCCTCGGAGTATCATGTGGTTTTAAGGCCACTAGTTTTGATAAAGTAGGAGCCTGGAGGCTGGCAGGAGAGGGGCTGTCATCAAGCAGAGTGATGTTCATTCTCAGCAAAGGGCTTTTTCAGCACGTGGATTTATACAGCGCACTTGTACTGTGGCTAGGTTTGCTTCACGGTTTTGGAAGACAAGCCCTTCTGCATTTTAAAAAAGTGAATAAGGCATAAAACCTAGTTAGTTATTATTTCAAATGCTGGTTGTGTAGGAACTCGGCGACTTACAGAAAATAAACTGGATATTTCTAGGCTGCTGCTAATAAACGATAGGGGAACTTTAATCCTCTTGGGGATTAAAATGTCATAGCTGATAAGGAATTTTCTTTATGTAACTGTATAAGTCAAGCTCTTAATTTAAATAAACAAACAAAAACCCCAAACACACAGAAAACCAACGTCCTAAAACCAAAAGCATTTTCTGCAGGATATTTCCCCGCTAGAAAACGATGCAAGAAATACATCAGGTTTGTCAGTTTTGTTGCAAAGCAGAGAAGCAAAAAGCGGCTAACGGTTCTGGTCTAGTCTCTTGACCCCCTCTTCTCAAACCTCCGGTTTTGAGATGACTCGAGTGTGCAGACATTTAGAAGGACAGATTAGCTTATGGCCTCTCGTTGAGTGTCTGGGTAGGCTTTTTCTTTAAGGAGACACTTCACTAAATAATACATCTTACATAGCATGTAGGGATTGCCATGGCAACTGTTCATTTTGAATTACAAAACAATTAGATATTAAACCTCCACATAATCTGTTGCCATGTAAATTACTGCCAAGAGGCAGGTAGTGACTTAAACATCTTCATTTTGGGGGGGTTAAAAAAAATAATGCAATTAATTTTTTAATCTTGAATTGTTTCTTTCCAGTTTTCTTCTGGAACTACATCACCTACAGAATATGAAAGAACAATGGCTTCAGGAGATGTCTCCTGCCTGGGGAGGAGATACGTGGTGTGATCAGAAGTACTGGAATGGATATTTGTTTGCTACTAATCCATTGTTATCAACTGGCTGGCTGGATTCAAACCAAGCAACTGCATTTGGGTGAGCCTAAATTCTTTGGTTCCCTGCTGAAATCAATAACTTGACTTCATAAGGATTAAGGTTTTTGCCCTTTTCAAGTTAAAGGAACACCTGAGTTCTAGACCCATGTGAATTTTTGGGAAAGGTGACCTAAGAAGATTTTTTTTTTCTGGTAGAAAGGGGGCCAGCTGCAGGATAGCAAGGCTTTTCTTTATCATTAGGCAGTGTTTTTTTAAATCCTGGTGCAGCATAACATAAGGAAATGGGCTGTGAGTTTCACCTGCAGCCCTTAGGTGCAGAACTGGACATGTTTCTTACAGACAGTGAGGAACCAGAGTCAGTTACAACAACTGGTGTCAGGTTCCTCCTACGAGAATTGGTGCATTTAGACGTTCCTGAAAATACTTCAGGTTTTAATTTCAAATTACATTCGTGTTAAAGTATCTGCAGGAGTTTTTAAATTAACATCCCAGTCCGGAACAGGAAACTTGTTCTGTATTGCTCTCGCGCCGCACCGACAGACGGAGCTGAAATCTCAGTGGAAATGGTGGGGGAGAGGAAAAGGCTTGCAGAAAACCCAACCACCCAAGTGGAATTTCTCTGCCCTTACAATTCCACCACTGTACCGATGGTAAGAGGTGTCAGATGAGTCAAACACGCCGACTCACTTTCACTTGAGCTGCATAAATAAATTATATGCTAAGGAAATGCCATGTAAGGCTCTTGACAGCCTCTTATCGCCCCTGGTTTAGCAAAGGCCTGTTTGCGTTTGCAATTACTGACTCGGTCTCTTGTGCCCGAGCTGCTCCTTCAGTACACAAAATGTTTCCTCAAAGAATTGCTTGGTGTCACCTAGAGGAATAAGACTTCTCTTGATTCCATGATGCTCCTCCTTAATTTTATGCCCAGGGGTGAACCTAACGACTTCTGAGACTTAAAGCACGTGTTGCTCACTTTATATTTAAACGCTATGTTAAATAGCCTTGCTGAAGGAAAGATCAGCTACTAAAAAGATGGGGCTGGCTCCAAAGGGTGGCCAGCTGCTACGTCTAAAGCCTGAAAACCCTGCAAAAGGTGCTTTGCTATGGGCTTCTTCTGCCATGCTGCACCTTGGGCTGAATACAGTCAGTAAATCACTATATTTGGGAATGGAAATAATTGCTTTTGGATTCAGGAGTGGCAAGCACAAATTGTTTCCTGCACCCCTGTTGTCAGAAGAAACTGTTCTCTTATTTCCAGCTGAGCCCCTTTGTGTAGCTGGTGCTGTCTGCCATGATTACATGGAGTATTGCACTAAAAAGCTCCTTAAAGTCTTATTTAGGTAGAAATGTCCAATTCCCTTTTGACTGAACTGGTGTCCTGTAATGATAGTGGCTTTACTTTAATTAAAACAAACACCCTTCCCACCACCAACGTATTGCTAGTGACTCGCCTTTAGTAGGAGATGATGATCACTTTGTCTGTCAAAAACTTTCACTTGGCAGCTTCTTAAATATTTTATTTTCATTAACTAAAACGCTCTGGTGTTCTCATGTAGAAGTTAGCCGGCTTTGCAAATTCCTTGCAGGGGTTGAAAACTTCTCCCTCATTTTCGAGGACATTTGTCTGTGAGCAAGGCTTGAAATGGAGAGGTTTTCTCCATTGCTGGAATTCCACAGTAAATGTCAGTATGAATAGAATTAGAATTTTTATATATCACCACCCCTCTCTTCTGCTGTAGGTAGGCAGCAAAATACATGTGCTGGCTAATGGTAAAATGTCATTGCTCTGTTGTAAGCACTAGTGGGTATAATCCAGGTGTGGGGGTGATATTTTGTCTGCTAGAGGTCAGTTTAGAAAAGGGCATGGAGAAAGAAGGGGAAGGAAAAGGGCATTCTGTGAGCTGGGAATGACGGTCAAAGTTTTGTCTGCACTGGAAAAACTGCCGTTTAAGCGATGCTGGTGTAATTGAACAGCACGTTTCTACTTCAGAATTAGATAAATTAGTATAGAAATGCTTTTTACACAGGTAGCGTGTCCCTGTGGGAACAGGGGCTGCTACCTTGGGAGAAGGCATCTTCACAACTTGAAGTGCAAGTGCGTCGAAGCTCTGTTTTTACAGATAAAGGTTAATAAAGGGTAATGTAGCTGTGCAGAACCCTCAAAATGACAATAACGGCAGGAGCTCAGAATAACAGCAGAACCACTTCTGTTTTTTATTGGAAGGCTGCACAGAGGCCATTTATGTATGGCAAATTCCCTCTCCTCCCACGGCAAGAGGCACGTGTCACCTCTCACCGGCGCATCCTTGAGAGGGGATCCCTTCTGTTGGGGAGCAGTTGCATTGCAGTGGCATCTCGACGAGCCTTGCTTCAAGGACAGAGGAGTTCTAGCCCAGCTAGAGCTGGTGGTGGCGACGTGCTTGCATTAAACGTGAGGGGGTGTGCTGCTGCCTGTGAGCTATGTAAAGATCTAAATATACTCCCACCTCTTCCTCAAAATTCATATCGATAAGGATAATGAAGGTCATCCACTAAATCTGATGTTCCTTAAAACAAGAGCTTCCGTTCACAGGAAAAAAACCCAACTTGCTAACCATGTAACTGTTCTGTTTTGACTGGTGATACTGTGTTTTGTTGTTGTTTTTTTGGTTTGGTTGTGTCTTTTTTTTTTTTTTTTTTTGAGAGAGAGAGAAGAAATATGGAAGCAGCATTATTGATAACGGTTCCTACATCTCTTGTCCCCCTCTCCTCTCTTGCACCCAGTGTCTGGGAGCACTGCTTGCCAAATTAGGTTTCCATCTTAATTATTCCTGACATTTTCTCCAGGATGTTCTGATCTACTTCAGGGTTTCGCAGTTTAACATGCTAGTCATTTTTACTGCATGGAAATACGAACTGAATAAATCGACACGGGCTATTTTTGTTGTGAACGGTTTAATTTTGGATGATTGCATCAAAGTGCAGGAAAGTTTTACCAAGTTGATAAAGTTTAAATTGAATTCTCCTATAAATACTGCACTTGAAGGATGTCAGCAAGTGTGGTAGGCTGAGGGTCTGTTAATTGGGATAGCCTGATAAGGAAAAAATTGTATTCCAAGTATTGATTTAAAAAGATACTCTTGGTGAAATGGAGAAACTCAAATTATGTCAGGAGGTAATCTGAAAGAGTACAACAAGCTTTTTTACCCTCAAGTCAGCCTTTTCTTCTCCAAAGTATAGATAAAAATCTATAAATAATAATATGAGATTACGTTGCTAGCTAATACAATTTTTTTTTTTTGTAAAGCAGTTGCTGCACAAATGACGCTTAGGACCATATTCTGTATTCTTAAAAAATATCTAAGAATAATAGTATATCCAGTTTAAGGAAATCCTGGCATGCAAGAAGTATTTGAGTCAGTGTTAAATAGTCAAGTCTGATTGGATATTCTGTAGTAGTTTTTCAGAAAAATTAAAATGATGCTATTAAATGTTGATGCTAAGTTAATAAGTAAATGAATTAAGTTACTAAGTTTCAAAAGCCTAACATATTTGGAATGTAACAAAGCAAAACGTTCTGTTCTTATTTAAAAAAATAAAATAAAGCAATGAGCAATGGAATGATTGAAACCAGGCTCGTAATTCAGCTTGTGTCACGCTACCCCACACTTCAGTTATGGGTGACGGGGGGTACCTGTGCTGCTTGGCTGTACGTTAAATGGTGTTGGGTGGCCTGGTGATTGCTGCTGGACCAAATGTGTACGGCGCTCTGCTCCTTTCCTTCAGTGGAGATCCTCAGTGTGGGTCGTCTTCTTTCTGCCTTTCCAGGAGCCTTGTTTCTCAGACTGGTTTTCATTATTTCAGCAAAAAAAGGGAAAATAAAGCCAGTCTTTAAAACTGGATTACATAACCTCTTCACAGGATTTTATTTTTTTTTCATGAGCTGCTACCATAAATTAATGGCTATAGAAGCAATCTAATTGGGGAACAGAAATAATATCACTGCTTGATACAGTGAAGCAACAAAATACGCATGTTGAAGAACAGATATAGAAGTTTCATAGCGTACTGAGAAGGGGGGGAAACCTAAAGCCTTCAGGAATATTACAGTTGCCTCATGTACAAAGAACGTGCAATTAAATAAGCAATTAGTTATGGATTATTCACTCAGCTTGACTGTTGGATATTTGAGTAGCACGTTAACCTTGAAATGACTGCTTTTATAGCCCTTACTGTTCACCAATAAATTAGAGCTGCATTTAAAAAAACCCATCCCTTCTTGGGCTTCATCTTGCAAAGAAATTTTGCTGCTGCTTACGGTATCGCAGCTGGGAGACTTGAGGCATCACAGCGGCACGAGCTGGATGCGCGCATGGAAGATCTTCCCGGCCTAAAGTACTTTTAAATAACTGGGAGGAGGGTAGAAGAGGCAGGGCGCTTTTCTTTAAAAAGAGCAAAGCTTTGCAAAGAACTTAAAGGTCAATTGTTTTTAAACGGGTCAGTCTCTGTAAAAGCATAAGGTCCTCCTCTGGATCTCACTGAGCGCAGCACCCAGGTGTGGGTGTCCCTTCCCTGCCTCAAACTCCTCTGGTTATTCCGGGTCTTCAAATCCAGGCAGGAATCAGCCTCTTGCAGGGACAGGCATCCTGAGGTCACACTGCCAGGACCGCGTCGTAGAAAGGATTTTTATACAGATATTCTCACCTACCTGTTGCGGTGAGGGAGGAGAGAGAAAATATGGGATGAGACTATTCCATACGATCAACTGGCAAAGTGCAGCAGTACCCGTCTCTGTGGCAAAGGACTGAGATGTGCGCTGAGCACGTTCCACTTGTTTGGATTTTCAGTGGCACGCTACCCTGGTTATAGGTGTGCTCCCAAACTGGCACCGTACGCCTGTGTAAACTGGCAAATAACTGGAAGGTATTTTATAAAATGAGTGTAATTAGATCAGAACTGAGCTAACTTTTTTCTCAACAGCGTATGTTCTCCACCCACTTTGTGCTGTCCAACAGCAAAAGTGATGTTCAGCTTCACTGTGCTGGCACCTCATTTTTCTTCCAGTCTTGTCTAACCAGGTAATGTATTTTTTCATTTCTTGTTCTCAGCTACCTTTCACTGACTGATACATATCTGCTCGGTCTCCTTTTTCTTGTTTCAAGTTAAATAAATAGGAAAAGAAAGAGGTAGTTCAGAGATATTGGTTGCTGTCACAAACACACACGTGTCTATGCCCTGTTGCCTAAATCCATTATTGCGTTGCCCTGCTATAGACCAGTATGTTTCTATCTGGCTGCACAAGCTAAACAATCTAACGTGATTGCTGTTAAATGCCTCCTTACATTTCCCAATGCAATCCATTACCAAATAAATTCCAGACGCAGCCAAACAAAATCTAAAGCGAGCACATCCGCAGGCAATGAGCTGTGCAAAACCAACCGATACCACACGTACCTAAAAACCCCCGAACCCTCCTCGTGGGATTGGCTCACGATGGGATGTCTGAGGAGAAGCTGGTGGAAACAGTGGTGTTTGGCGCGGTCTGCCATTTGCCTTGGCGCTGCCACCCTGTGCTCCTCAGCAGCTGATAGGACTTTGGATTGTGCTCCTTCTTCTCTTTTTACTAGCTGCGATCCCAATGGTAGTGGTCACATTTCTTCTTTTGCATTATTCATTGGTAGAAAGAAGGAACAAGACAGACAAGAACGCGCCGTCTTTTGAAGACTCATCATTGTTTGAAGTGCTGATGGAATTATAGTCTTCGTTATTGTCTTTGTTAGCACATCAAAATGAGAAGAGAGAAGCTAAACAAAACCTAGGAGAAAGATGATTTCTTTTTTCTCTTTTCACCTTCAGATTCTTTTTCAGTGTAATGACCTGGAGCAGTGTATTACACCAGGCAGTGGAGACATCATAACACGGTCACTTAGCAGAAAGAAAAGCTGAAGAAAACCCCACCCTCATTGTGGAAAAAGAGCTGGTTTCATCTTTCCATTGTAATAAAAACAAGTCATTTCTCATCAGACACCACATTCTCTTCAGCGATCTGATACAGGGGCAAATACTTTTCTTGGCAATACTCAAAACCCAGGAAAAGCTCCAGGGCTGTTGCATGTTGGCAAAGTGTTCTTTCTCCCAGGGATTAATGAAGTGATCGTTAGCTTGTTCAGAGATCGATCCAGAATGACTATGCGGATCTCCAATTGAAATATACATTACGCTTTACGTTTAGGAACATTTAGGGATATAGGACACATTAGGACTTCTCCTGCTCCCTTTATATTTTTAAGGTCATCATAAAGAAAGAGCTGGTTTGAGATTGAATTTAGCAGTTTCCGTGCTTTAATGAAGAGAAGCAGGGCTAGGCAGACACATTCCCCATGTACACTATCGACTGATCGCATTAGAAATGTAGAATGACGTTTTCATTGCTTAGAGGGGGAAAGCTGGTATTTGAATTCAAAATAAATCAGAAATATTAATGTATTCAAGAAATGAGTTTAATGATGTATTTAAAAACTATTAAATTAATGTTTCTCATAAGCGGCACAGCCTAATCGTTCTTTGCAAGCAAGGGGAAGAAAGTAAAGCGATATCATAAAAGATCAAATAGTGATTCAAAATTAATTAATCCGGCATTATATAAATCAGGTAGCTTCAATAAAAATACTAGTTCAGTGTTGAGTTCTTATGGGCAAAATTAAAAATAAAAAACCCCTTGATTAGTGCCTTTTCATTCAATCCAGCTGACCTATTTATTTTTAATTGAGCTACAGGGTCCTAAACATTCTGTGAAAGTGATAATTGCAGTAGTAAACTTTTTAACATCTCCCTCTGGATTTCATGCCTTGTTTTCTGGAGAATATCTCAGAATAGTAGCGCAAATTGGTACCTCGCTGTGCTGGGAGCTGCTGTTCTGGTTCTTCTCCCGTCGCTGACCTGCTTCATGTTGTGTAAACACCTCCCGGCTCTTGTTACCACATCGGTGCTTTGAATTTGCTAACATTTACTTTGCAGGCCATGGTATGTGGGCTAGTTAAAAGAACTGTTTGAATGGACAGTATCATAATAGATAGTGTTGTTAACTTTAATAATTTGTAAAATTAAAAACATGGTATGCTTGACAACTCTATTACTTTTGTATTATATTTATACCAATATACCTCTTTGCACTGAAGTTTTCTTGCAATCCTATAAGTAGACATGTTGTCCTGAAACGGTTTCATTCTTAATAGATAAATTAGAGAAGAAAACCGGATCAGAGACAGAGTGAAGAAGGCACTAAAATCTTTTCATGAACCTCATCATATGTACTGAATAATGTTATCGTGGCCAATGAAGCGAATGCCTTGCTGTTAAACTGGTATTTCCCATTGCTGTTTTACTAACCTTTCTTCTGGAGATTCAGATTTTACTGAATTTTCCAAACACTAATCCCCAGAAATGACTTTCAGCATTGCAGCCTGAAGAATAGCTCCCTCAAAATAGGCTCTTCTCAAGCTTTCACATAAAGAATTGAAGCTAATCTGAATGCCCAATGCGGAGGCCTCGAGTATTAGCATCATTCTGGCAGCTCTTAGGTGAGGTTGTGAAAGCAGCTTTGTTACAGACTGTCTGAGAAAATATTAAAAGCCCAGATCAGATTTATGCAGTCCCCACAGTGCTTTTTAACGATGATAAGTTAGGCGTCTAAGCCTCGTGTCGATTCTGATTCTGGGGAAGGTAAGAAGATCCTGAGCCCACCTGACTCCTCCAGGGCTTAAGTATGTGTTTAGCTGCTGGCGTGCAAGAAGTCAGTGTGTATTATTCACTCCATTTAAATGCTTGGCGTCTTATAGAATTGAACCCATAGATCTAGTTGATTCTGCAACAGTTATTTACTGCTGGGTCATAAATGTGATTCCATCTGGCTGACAACATTTGTAGGCTCCCCGAAATCTCTGTACGCACATACACATGACAAACAACTTCTGGAAGTAGAATGACGTGTAACAGGACATATAAAACCAGCAAACAAACATGAATTGGATTTTGGATTCTGTCTGGTTATTTTCTGCCTCCCTTTCTGACTGGGACGGGTTATACCAGCTGATGCAGTGAGAAGAAATGTTATAAAAACCCAAGGTCTGGAAATCTTCAGCCTGATGTTAGAGTTCTAAATTTGTATCTTGAGCACCTACATATCCATTACCAGTCCCAAATATTCAAAAATCATGAACCAGGAGCTCTCAAAATGAGAGAGAGAAATTACTTATGAAATACATAAGTAATTGTCATCGTCTTCATCAGTGTTAAACACATGCTGGCATTGTGTAAGTTTTGACCACTGTCTTAAACTATCTTTTAATTGAACAAAACTTATATTCTCATACATTCCAACAGCAATGGCTTGAGGATCACTTTCAAATGATACAAATCACAAAAGTTGGCAATATCAAAGATGCGAGTTGACTTTCCTGAATATACAGAGGAATCCAGTTGTCCCCGTCACTTATTAAGGTAGATGTACGCACACACGTTTTTGTAGACCAAGTGTCCAAAATGAGACCTAGGCTTACATATTACCTAACTTTTTGTAAAAGCAGTGGAAATATGTAGTGAATATAAATCCCCTGGAGACTTCTGATGGAGCTGGTGGTGTCCTGAAATTGCTGTGCACAGTCACTAGGAAGGAGACAGTGTGCTGATGACAGTCATGGGTCTCTGAAAAGTAACACGGTCCCATGCAGAAGACGACAACTGTTGAATTGTCTCACATGCATGTGCAGAACAAGTCCTGCTCTCCTCCTGGTCACCCTTTCCCCCTCTCAGACTGTCCCACAAAGCTGCTGGTTGCCTGTAAAGCAAACTCAGACTGTCAAGCTCTGAAGTCACCACTCCTTGCCAGTTTTTCTTTATGCAAAGCATCATTAAGGAATTATTCGAACAGCTGTAGTGGAGATAACTTCTCTGTAGCTGAAGGAGCTATGGACTACTAGAGTGCTCCTCGCTCCACCAGTCTTTAGTTCCTAAATGATATACAGTGAAAGGGTTAGGTGCATCTAGAACGGCAGCGTACCCTCCCCAGTACACTTGGGGATGGAAACAAATGAGTACAAACAAGAAACAGCTTGAACAGAAGAAGTTGCAGGTCTCAATTCTGCGATCTCAGCAAACCCTGCGTACTAGAAGATGATCCAGTGCTGAAGAAGGTTAAAGCTCTGCACTTCCTCATTGGGCCTTGGCTTGTGCCGAGCATTCAGTTCAGGTTTGTGTGGCCTTCCTGGCATTGTCCATGAGCACCTAACGGGGACAATTGGGAAATTCAAACTGAAGTTTAGCTGCAATCAGAAGTCAGCACCTATGCTTCAGCCTAACTTGAGAGATGGCTGTTTAATTCTCAGACTTCCTGTGCCAAGTGAATTTGCAATAAAAAACTTCATTGTTTATTGATTTTACAGATAAATGTGGCTATAAATACTGCTCTAATTGTTTTAAATTTCCAGAATTGCATCTGAGTTTCAAAAGCAACCCAAGACCTCTGAAAGCCTTGTACTCAACACCATGAACCTGAATATGACTCCAAACTTAATAGCGAGGACCTGTCTCAGTTTGAATGGCCAGACTTTGCTCTTAAAACCTCTCTACTGCTTGTAATGCTTTGTAAGCAGAGGATTAAGTGATCTCACACTAGATAAAAGCATACCGAGGAACTGAGATGGAGACAGCTCACATTGTGCACTGTGTGATCCTAGAGACTTATCTGGGGTAGCACCTTTGAAGTGGATGGATTTAATCCAGCTCTTCATCACGGTAACACAGATCAACATGGCTGGCTGTTCATCGTGCCACACACTAAAATCTGAGGTTCTTCTCTTGTTACCGGTTGCTTCTAGACTAAAGTCCTTATAATTTGCTTTAAAAAGGTAATATAAGTGAATTCAAATATGGAATCAATTTTCAAATGCTCCCAAGCTTTGAGCGTCCACTGTAGCATTTTGGTTGGACTACTTACAGTCTAACTGAAAAGCCCTGTTGAACCTAATTTAATTTTTTCCCATCATTTATAAATGGAAAAGAACAGATAATTCCATCTTCCTTAAAGAAATCTATATGATGAGTTAAATCTGCATGTTTGGCATGATTTCTGTGAAGCCCTGAAACTCTCTCACTAATTCTTTCTTATGGCATAGCCGTCTCCTACCAAAGTAGCTGAATATATTTTCAGAGTTGAGATATTTTCCTTCCCAACGCCCCTGGGAAGTAAGGGCTGAAGAAACCAAGTGGGTCACACGGATTTGTGGTTTTGCTTTTCCCAAAGTGTCCTAAGTCCATCCAGTAGATGCCGTGTCCAAGTGCTTTTGAAAATCTCTACTCGCATGGCTTGCTCAGTGACACTTCAGGGCTTTGTGGGAGCGCTGAGAAGGGGAGTCCTGATTCCTTAGGGCCCCCACCCCTAAGAACAGGGCCAAGCTTCCAGACCTATGAGACTCTGCCATAAGGCTACTCGTCTTGCAAGACTACTTTAAAAACCACGGGAAGACTTTTCCTTCCTGCAGCCATGCTTCTAATTTAAATAAAAGGA
This sequence comes from Burhinus oedicnemus, assembly GCA_008921705.1. Taxonomy (NCBI): domain Eukaryota; kingdom Metazoa; phylum Chordata; class Aves; order Charadriiformes; family Burhinidae; genus Burhinus; species Burhinus oedicnemus. Next base: position 736,323 of record VFFE01008899.1, on the reverse strand, counting down.
ATAAATCATCCAAGAATGAAAAGCTGTTAGTGCCTCGTGAAAGCTTAAGAGAGTATCGCCTGGCTCTGTTATTTCTCCTGTGTAATTTCTGTATTTCTGGAGTTTCTGTAAATTTCTTTCATTCTTCTCTGCTGAGGGATTTCTTACAAAGCTTCAGTCTTAGCAGTGGGTTATTTATGACGCTCTGAAGGTATTTTGTTGTGGGCAGCTCGTTGTTAAACGATAATGCAAATAAATCGAAATCTCTGGTTGCAAGGGCTCCGTACTGGAGGGCTGCTATAACAGATCATAAAAACCTAATTTCCAAAGCTCTTCTGAATGCGTAAATAAACAAGGGGGCAGTTCAGCCAACAGTTCTGAGAAGTTTGCCCTCTATCCAGAGCGTGCAATTATGAACTAGAGAAAGATGATTTGACCCTGGGACCTGGGGTGTAGCTTCAGGCTGCCACCCGTCCCCCTCGGCTCGGCTCCGCAAGGCACAACACCCCTCTCTCGTTCCGAGCTTAATTACAGGCTGTGGCCACGCTCATTATCCAGGGAATTCTAAGAAATGGCTTTTGAAGGGTTCTGATATGGTTTCAGTGTGTTAATAAAGAGCTAATCACCTGTTTAGGATTAGTGATTAAAGAAAGTGTATTAAACTAAATAAAGCTCTTTTATTCTCGAATAACTGTCTCGGTATGGTTATTAAAGAATATCTATTTCCCTTTAAGTTCATGGCCGACTGTAACCTTGAATTAACTTTCAAGTGCAGATAAGCCCCTAGATTAAGTTTTTTTCTCTCTGGAAGGCGTGGAGGGCTGAGAATGAGATATATAGATAGGGGTGAGGAACTGCCACTAATATACTCTTCCCATAATGTTAAACAGGAGGGAGACTGGAGCCTGGCCAGAGGAGTGGGAATGCTGGGACAGCTCAGCAGTTAGAAAATCCCCTTTATGGCATTGTAGATACAACAGCTTCCACAATGGTTTGAAGCCAGTTTTGTTTCTCATGTCACTCTGAAGCTTCAAGTAGCTGCAGATTTACAGCAGCATGATACATCACTGTATGTTATTATATTAGATAGAGAACTGCACCAATACACAGTCTGTTAGGTCCAGGCACAGTTAAGGATTAATGAGTGGCCAGGCAATCTGTCATTTTGATGAATATCAAAACTGTGTGTACACAGCTACAGTGCACCCCAAAGGCCGGTGGAAAGTGGCTGGTGTCTCCCATAACCCATAACTGGACTTTCTCACACACACACCCACCCCCAAAATAAGAAAAGAATTGCATTTCATTTCTGGCAATCCCACATAATTTCACATCAAACAACGTGCCAGATCTTTAATAACATAATTACAGGGTATGCAAAATATCAATCACTGTCTAACTCGATTTGATTACACACCTACTGCTTTAAGTGATAGGGCCCAGCCATGGGGCCCACCTGCAGGCAGTAAAGTCAAGTCAAGCTTAATTTGATTGCTGTTCAGAATGAAAGTAAATTGCAGTAGATATTGGGATTTAGTGTTTTCAGCACTAGAATTTAACATAAACCAGAGCCTAGATAGGAATTCGGTGGGCATTTGGCTCCGGACGTGAGCGCAGGCACAGCAGGAGTAAGCAGAATATGAGGCTGAGGAAGAGCTGCAGTGGGCAACCTGCCTCAGATGACCCCGTGAAATTAGTTGATCCCCTCCGGTTTTATACAAAGGCAACAGCGTGGCACTGGTTTGCTGCTCAGGAGGAACCAGGAGTTGAAGGTCTCTGCAGCTCAGTGGTACAGCAAGGCTTCAGGATATATCTGCTATGACAACAAAGGGATGGGAGGAAGTCCTGCCTGATTATCCCTTATTCCAATTAGCCTTTTTTTTTTTTTTTTTTTTTTTTCTTT
>VFFE01008899.1:578992-732640 GCA_008921705.1 Burhinus oedicnemus | reverse complement strand
TCTGCAGCTCGGTGGTACAGCAAGGCTTCAGGATATATCTGCTATGACAACAAAGGGATGGGAGGAAGTCCTGCCTGATTATCCCTTATTCCAATTATTTTTTTTTTTTTTTTTTTTCCTTCTTTTCTTTCCTCTCCACCAGCATTGCAACAGCTGTGAGCAGTTCTGGTGGTGGCAGGAAAGATGCTGAAGCTCACTCTTATCACAGGCAAATATTTCTGGGGCGTCAGCAGCTTCTGCCGAGCCGGCAGCACGGGTGAGACGGGACGGCACGGGAGAGAGCCTGAGAGTAACCGTGGAGGGGATCCGAGAGTACGAAGGGTGATGGATTTAGCTTGGGCTCCAAGCTAATGAGGTAGGGGCGGGAAAACAATTAATTGGCTAGCGTAACTTGTGAATCCTAGAGGGTAGAAAGCTTTTCTGCACTGACTTCAGGTCTTTGAAATCTCCATGTGATGGGTCCCAAGATTAAAAGGCAAAAGGCCTGGTGTAAATATGTCTCCTGCGATGTGATGAAAGTAAAGCTCTCCCAGGAAAAATACTGGGTTTGGTGCCCTCGTAAACATTTTGGTTTGGTCTTGGGGAGTGAACAAATAGCCAAGTTGCAAAGTGTGAAACTGTCATCGAGGGGAGAAAAACAAAAAAAAAAAAAGGCTTCTGTGAGTGGGCTGTAATCATCCGAGAGGTAACTCTGTGTTAAAAGCTTGTGTCAGGATAAGCCCGGTCTATCATTCTTGCCTTTCTTTGCTTTAATATCTACAGGTCACCAGGAGCCACTTAAGACACGGCGTTCTCGGGCTCCTGTTTGCTTTTTTGCCTGTTAAGAGGAGAGCCCAGCCAGCAGCTGCTGCGTAAATACACAGAAAAGCAGAGCCGCGTGTGAGGTTATAAATTGAATAGTTTTCTTGATTTCCATTTGTGCAGGGAATTGCTTCAAGTACAGATCATGTCAAATAATAATACAGTTTCTGAAGTGGCTCTTTGGTTAATTCTGCTGCTTTTGGGCTTCTGCTGGCCCTGGCTGTTGTGTTCTGCGCTGACCTGGAGTCAAACACGCTGTAGCAATATTTGCAAGTGCATGTTTTAATTTCACCTGCAATTTAAATTTTATGAGGCAGTTATGTGTTAGTTAAAGGGCTCTTTGTAATGACTAAGAAGATCAGGTGCATTTTAAAATATTGGACGTTTAGAACTTCATTGCTATTTTAATTAAACTGAATTTTAATATCTGAATGACATCTTTGTTAATACATTAAAGATGTTTAGTGCTATTAATTGATATGTAACTGGGTAGCAGTGAATTTATTACGTGGCTTAAAATACTGACTGGTGTGTTAAAGCTATTTCTGCTTTGCAGTTCTATTAAATGCCAACTATAATTTGCTATACAGACTGCTGGAGACCTGAATATTGATTAAGTTACCTACCAGTGTGGGCTCAATATCTGTCAGTGAACATTTATTATAAAATGCGTGTGAAATATACCTTGTTTGGGAGCATCAGCAGCGTGAAGGCTCTGAGCTGAAACCTGGGAGACGAGTCAGGTAAGGAGGAGCGTGGCACGGGACACCCAACCCACAGCTCGCGTAGGGACAGGGACGGTGGCTTATCAAGCGGCAGTTCAAGCATTGGTTTGGCCGACATATGAAATAATAAGGTTACTGATGTAGCTCAAAACGTAACCCTGCAAGAAGACAGGGTTGCTATTAACCTACTTCTGGTTTTTAATTTTATTCTGAGCACCGTACAGCCTCACAGGCAGTTGTGGCTGCCCCGCTGAAAAGGCCGGGACAGGAGGGAAGAGGGTCCGTGGAAGTGATCAGGGTTAGATGGGGATCTCAGCTGCGGGCTGTTCTGGAAAATTAAGGGAATTAGCCTTCTGTTATCTCTGCTTTTGCCTGTCTTGCTTGTTTAAATACAAGTTTTTTCAAGGAAAGTTATATAAAAATCTTGACAGAGCCTTATGGCAGTTCAATGTTATGTGAAGATCAAACATTCTCAAGTTTTTTTCCTGTTTCCTATGCTGTCTTAAGAGCTGGAGTTTGCATTTCTTCCAGCAAACCATTTGTTTCTCGGGCCTCTGCTACGGAAATTCACTTAGGGTGGTCTAAGTGGCATGTTTACAGTGAAAAAAATCTAGTTAGATTGTGGAAGAACGTGTGAACATTTTCAGAAAGTGTGCTTGGTTACTTGTAGCCCATTGACGTATGGATGCTGCAACGCAGACAAGGGCTCATGCTGCTAATCTGTATTCAGAGGCAGATCAAGAAGCAGATTGCACTCCAAAGAACATCCAGTCAAGGCAATGAGTGGTAAAAAGGAAGTTTTACTTACTTTTTTTTTTCTCTTTTTTTTTTTTTTCTCCCCCCTAGGGCGGGGGACAGAAATAAAACGGTTTGTTAGAATCGCACAGGGAATCTGGGAAAGGCTGAGGAAACAAAGTTTTTCTTTTTTAAAAGCATTTATCAAAACAGTGAAATTGCCTTCTTTCCATCTCTTGAAACCTGGTTTTATTTTGCTCTTGTTCAGCTTTGTATTGACTTCGGAGGCAAAGACATCATTTGGATGGGGAGCAACGTGATGTTAACAATCACTCCCTCGGCAGAACACCACCTTGCAGCCCCCCCCCCTTTGCCACACTGTAAATACGCTGGATTTTTATGATCTCTTGCAACTAACCTGTGTAGAAATGAGCTATGATGTCTTGCTGTGGACAATTAGCCCTCATGGATACACAGGCTTAAAATGTTTTGCTTTGGACGAACGTTGTCATTGGTGTAGTTGAGTTGGAGGAGAAGCGGAGTAACCTCGGGTTTCAGCTGAGTTTTTAGGGAGGATTTTGAGAAATTCGTAACTTCGCCCAGCAGAAATGTTCCATTTCTTTGCTTCTACACTTGTTTAGGCCTTATGCAATTTATGGACTGTATTGTTCTTCTCCTTTCGAGATGCCCCAGCCATCAGAGAGGAGCATGAGGAGTTGTTAAAGTTTCACTAAGTCATGGAACCGTTCCCTTAGTGCGGGGCGCCTTTGCTGATGTAATGATATTCATGAAAGAACCAAAGCACAAAGGAAGGGAATCTAATAAATATCTGAACTTCAGAAGGTATTATATCACCGCAGGTCATTTTTCTAAATTATTTAAGCACAGTGTTTGCCATGCACTACTACCATTTCTCAGGTGGGGATTTATTACCTTTTAATTCACTTAAATATCTAAAATTTATTTGATTTGGGAGGAGAAAGCAGACAGGAAGGTAAGAAAAATGGCTTTGCTCACTTTATGGAAAATTTAAGTGATGCTACTGGTATTCACTTTCAGACAGAGGGCTCGAGTAAGATGCATGCGGAGCATTTCTTGTGTCTTTTATACTACTTTGGCATAGCAAAGACTCCTATGTGAAAATATTCCATAGTTCAATAGGAATTGGAATAATACTTTTGCATTTTGCCTCACAGTAAAAATATTCTGGAGTTTAATACAGTCCGATGAGATACATTGATTAAAAATAAGCTTCAAGTACACTATATGCATAAAAGTATATATTTTAAATAAACAAAATCAATCTTAGATAAAAATTGTAAATCTAGGTGTGGCCTGAACTAGAAAACTTCACTCGTGTATCCCTATGAAAGGAAATAAATGGTATGGCTTTTTAATTCTGTGTTTAGAAATATAATTTACTTCTGTAGTTTTGGTTTATAACTTCATGTCTCTTCTACAAGGTCAGTCTCAAGAGGCAACGCTAGGTTGTATCTAAAAGTTGAAGACCCATTTTGCACCAAATCCTGAACCACCTCCAAGATGCAATGGGTTGTCTGATGATATGAGAGAATGAAGTCAGTCTTAACGTAGATGTTCTCAAACATATAAGGGATTTAGGAGCCAGGTCCCACTGAGTTTCATGACTGCCACATTGCAGACAAACTTCCAAAGTCTTTAAAAATATTTTTTAAATTAGCAGGAATTTTTGACTTGGAGTGGATTAATTAAACCACATTTTTAATTCTCACGCAGGTTCAGAGTAGCCTTAGGTCAATTTATCGTATTCCATTTATGAAGGATATTAAACTTCACTGAACAAATAGTCTTCATGGGGATTTAATACAGTTTAATAAATCCATTTTAGGACTCGATGCAGATTAGTTTTATTGTGTTCTTTTGAAAAGATAAAGATTTTTAAGTGTGTGGGGAGAAATTTTCAGAAAACTAGTTTCAAGCTAAAAAAAAAAGACGTGTGTGTTAAAGGGGTAGTTTAAAACCCTAGGAAACAATACATTATGCACAATTTAACCATTTAATCTGTCCATTATTTGTCAAGCAGTATGGTAAGGCTGAAATATATTCTGCAGAGGATAACTTATTCAGCAGAGCTTAATCCTCCCCATCTATCACCAAATGACTTTATACTTGCATAAATTTTTCCATTATTTGACCAGCTTTTACGGTGCTGGAAATGTAATGCTTGGGCTGTTAAGCCTCTTTTCCTCTGTGCTGCTAGAAACTAGCTTTGCTGCTTATAATATTTTGTGCCAAGTGAGGTTTTTCCCAACAATTTATCCACTGTTTGCTTCAAAGCACCCTCAACCTGCCTCATTAATTTGTTGCAAAATTTTTTTGGGGGTGCAATAACATTTGCTCACATTGAAAGTACCTTTGCAGAACTCAAGATTTTGGTTAGGAGCAGGAATTAGAGAAGATGCTTTCCAGATGAAGTTCAAGGGAATGTGAATTAATCCACAGTTAATAAATTACAACAATAGCAGCAGCATATTTGTAACTGAAATGAGAAGACAGAAGAGATGTCACCCTGCTGTTGTTCCCCAATCCCATCAGCTGGAAGCTCTTTGCCAGCCGTGGACCGATTTGCATCTATTCTCCGTCCAGGAAATCCACTGCATGGAACTAATAGATGGTTTCTGAGCTGAAAGTAAGTCGGGAGAGGAGGTAGCTGTTCATCATTTTACGGTGTCATTCTGCGACTCTGCCCAACGCCTATAATATGCTTCACTGGAAGGATAAAAGGACACTCAAAAAATTAGAGACACACATTCTTGGTTTTTCCTCTCCACTTCTCTCTTTCATTAAGCTTAGCTAATAGCTCAGGTGAGAGGTGTTTCCTTCCCTAGAGAATTCGGGAGTAAAAACGATGCTATCTATCCACAGAGGTCTACTTTGAAATATTTAGTCTGTTAAGCTATTTTCAGCGACCGGTTATATGGATCTTTGCTCTCTGAACCAAGCACGTTTGAGAGCAAGCTAGTAAAGGTTCCGTACAAGACGATTGCTGCCATCTCTTATTGTATCTCCTTTTGATAAAGCCGCCGTGCAGGGCAGGCAGGCTTCAGAGAGAGAGAGTTTCTCATTCACCTGGGAGTTACTCATCTGAGTTTAATGGAGTCACATCAGACTAAAAGGAGAATCGGGCCCACTCAGCTCTTCCCTAAATAATTTCAGTTCAAACCTTTCCATTTACTTCACTGGGAGTGAAGACTTTTTGGTATTGCGCTTGGTTTTGAATTGTTTTGAGGTTAATAACATGAACCCTCAAGAAAAGGGCCTCGACTTGAACGTAAGTCTCCCTGTCAAGGATACCTGGCCCCTGTCTTATCTTCTGTCTTGATAGGTAAATTTTCAAAGGCACTTGGCACGGTCAGACGGTTTTCCCCAGAGCTGATGGTATCTGGCTCCTCTATTTGTCTGCCCCTTGCAGAGCAGCGAGATTTTCAGCAATTTCTTTGTATTTATGTCTGAAAACCACAGTCGTGTGCCGTGCAAAATCCTTCCTCTGCAGAGAGGAGCATTCTCTATCCTAAAAACATGGGCATGTGAATCAGCCTGGAATGTTCCACACGCAGTTTTGTCTCTGATCGTCTGCGTGTGCGTAACGATGGGACTCTGTGGTGACCAGGTGAGGGCAGGGGTTGCCTGGACGTGCGATGGCAGCAGAAGCTCCGTTTCCCCCTCTCACTTCTGCAGGATGCAGCTCACAGAAGTACTCTGTGCTGGTACAAACGCAACAGGTTTAAAAACCATGTTAGGATTTAAAATAGAAGCTCGATACTTCAGTGCTCAGCATACTTTCCTTGCGCCTCTTCAAGGATGGTGGCATTACTGATAGGGACTTCAGAGAGGACAAAAGTGATGGGAGAGTGCACGAAGGCTGAAATAACCTCTCAGATTTACTGATGCCTTGGGAACTGGAGTCAAGTCAGCTTAGGTACTGCTTCTGTTGTGTTTAAATTAAAGGCTTTTTAATTTAGTGTCTACCAAGCAGTGCTGAAATGCATTTAATAGAAAGCACTGACAATTTCAAAGCTGTGGTTTAGGATCCCAATTAATGGATGAATTTATGCTGCCGAATCCCTCCTCCAGGAGAGCATTACAGACACACTGTTTTTTTCCAGAAAGCAAAGAGCATCACAGACCTGCTTTTTTTTCCCCAGAAAAGGGGGTGTTTGTTTGACTAAGCTGAGATGATTCAGAACTCTGAATGAATGCTATGGATTTTGCTGGGGCACACAATATCCTTTGCCCTTGTGGAGAAAGCTTCCATGAATTATATACCTGCTGCTTCCATTTTTTAAATTGCTAGGATTAAAGGCTAAGAGTGATTCCTTTGGTTTCTTATCTGGATGTTTTCTATTTGAGTTCACTTCTAATGGGAGTCTATTCCACCCAGCCGTTCTGCAAATACCTAGGACAAACCACATGGCTGATTCCCTAATGGCAGCTCTGCTATGATTGAGAGGCAGTTTGTCAAGAAAGCATCAATGGGAAAACAAAGGTAACAGGCAGTAGGAGCGAAGTAACCATTAGTACATATGATGGTAGAGGGGGCCGTTTGGTGTTGACTTGATAAATACCATCACTACAAGGGCACGATAAAATACCTAACAAATGAGATGTGTAAGACCCTGCCTAATCTCCAGTTTCATATAATTGTACCATGACAAATGGAGGCATTAGACCTGATAAGGTTTTAATAAAAATGCAAATACAGAAATCCTGCACGAGAAACGCACAGGTGCCAAGTATGAGCTAAAAGTAAGTTCTTAAAAGTAAAGTAATCTACTTGTTCTGGCTGTGATGATGAATGTGAAAACACTCTCTTGTGGGGCTTTTTATTCTAAATACTGTGGAAATATGGACAGGAGGGAATTGCAGTTGTACTCTGAAGGCTGCTACAGTCCAGAGAGGGACCAAGTGAAATGAAGACTCCGTTATAGAGGTTGCTGTGCATACGCATTGCTGACCTGGAAAAATGTACAGTCCATGTATTTAATATGTAATAAAGCATGAGAAAGAAAACAGTAGGTACAGGGAAATGAAAGGACTTTCCAAAGGAACAGCAGGACAGTGACTGAACTGAGGTTTCTTGGCTCATAGCCTAGTGTCTTATCTTGTAGTCAACCATTTCCAATGACTTTTCAATCCCAGAATTTCAGTAATGATTCAAGAGGTATCAGAGTCTACCTGGGGCTTGACCGTAGCACAGAAGTCAAATGCCAACCAATTGCTCACTGGGGAAATAAAAATTCTCCTTTCCTCGGGTGCTACTCAAATCCTCATAAAGTAAAGCTGTGGCACACAACACAGGACTAAAACCCTGATTCCTGTTAGTGGTGGAGGGAATAAACCTGGAGTTCCTCAGAGGTACCGTGAACTAATAGTGCTGCAAGGTGCCAAAAGCCTAGGGTGCCTTTGCTTTGCCCTCCATCAGGAAAGCCACCATCAGGTAAAGGCTGGTCAAGGGTTGTGTGGTTCATTTCCTTGTGCATGATGGAAGTGACATCTCTTCAGAAGTAGGCAGAGTTTTGAAGCACCTGTGCCAGAAACCTATTAGAAAAGAAGCCTATGGCTGCATCTGGAGTGCTGTGTCCAGTTCTGGGCTCCCCAGTTCAAGAGGGACAGGGAACTGCTGGAGAGGGGACAGCAGAGGGCTACAAAGATGCGCAGGGGGCTGGAACATCTTTCTTATGAGGAAAGGCTGAGGGACTTGGGTCTTTTTAGTCTGGAGAAGAGAAGGCTGAGGGGGGATCTCATCAATGCCTATAAATACTTCAAGGGAGGGTGCCAGGAGGATGGCACCAGGCTTTTTGCAGTGGTGCCCAGCGATAGAACAAGAGGTAACAGGCACAAAGTGGAACATGGGAAGTTCCATCTGAACATGAGGAGGAACTTCTTTCCTTTGAGGGTGGCAGAGCACTGGCAGAGGCTGCCCAGAGAGGTGGTGGAGTCTCCGACTCTGGAGACATTCCAAACCCGCCTGGACGCCGTCCTGTGCAACCTGCTCTGGGTGACCCTGCTCTGGCAGGGGGGTTGGACGAGATGATCTCCAGAGGTCCCTGCCAACCCCCGTGATTCTGTGATTCTCTGAAAATGAAGTTTGACTGATTCGGAACTGGGTGGGGTGAGATCCATTGGTGTGGGGAACTCAGGAGTGAGACAGTCCATTTGTACTAAAAGAAAACAAATGTGCAGTTGGACTGTGTAAACGGCTGTCGCTGTGGAGCTGGGTTATCTGGCTAATCAAGGTTTCAGTTAGTGCCTTGTTCAATTAGTAAACTGTCCAATGCTCGACTGTCCCTGCCATCCTTTCACTGCTCCTCAGAGTGTGACAGTTTTCTGTGCTGTCACAGAAATTAGTCTCTGCACCGTACCCCTGGAATCATTTCCTTGTTTTACAAAGGATGGTATATGTAGATGGTATATATTAGGTGATGGTATATGTATAGACATATATAAGTCTGTGTGTGTATACCTGTGCGTGCACGCACCTCCTCCTCCTGATGTTTCTTTTGTCTGGCCCTGATGCTGAACTGTAACAGCGATAGCTCGTTACTGTGCTTTGCATCACTACTGATTTTTGATTTTTCCTTTTGGTTCCTGTTGTCAATGAGACTGACAGCTGTGACTGCACCAAATAAGCTTTGTATTCCTAGTGGCCAGGTCAGCCCTGATATTCCTGAAGCTGTTTGGCCTGAACGATGTCCCTTGTTAACAACTTACAGAGGACAAGTGAATCTACGTATAGAGAATTTAATAAGAGAGAGTAGAAGTCATTCTGCAAAGCTGTCAATGGATTAGTGCTTGTGTGACCCAGATGAGAATTTGGCAGGCAGAGAAGCCATTTATTTTGATCAGATGAAGACAACATTTCTGCAGTGGTATGATTTTCTGCACGGGTAATTAATAGATGATCCCTGTCCCAAATAACTTAGTTCTGTTATTGATAAGGGTGCAGCATCCCATTTCCAGGGGTCACAATGCAAGATCCAAGCCCTCTATTAATAGGAAAAACAAATAACTACTGCTCTTGTTTATATCTGTTTGCCAAGTGTTATGAAACAGAGCTGGGGAAGAGCCCGCTAAGCTGATCTGAAGTTGTAAATGGTCAAGGCGAGTGGTGTAATCAAGGGTCTGGAAGATAGTATGCATATTAAACAAAATTAAAAAGCTTAGAAAGCCAAAGCAACTACATCAATAAATCATCAAACACTTAAGACTGTTTTGTAGGTGCAAAAACCCATTGTGGAATTCCCCGTGGAGATCATTTTATTATTCTGTCCTGTGTGATTAAAATGAATCCTTTCACTTCACAATAGATCCCAAAATAGTGCAGCTCAAAAGGCTGATAATTAGCATAGACCGTACGGAGGAAGGGAAGGCTCCTTTAATAAGAGGCTGAAGCCAGTTTTAAAATAGCAGGAATTTCACCTGAAGTAGAGAAATGCTGAAGAAATTGAGTTAATTTGATGATGCAAGCCTTTCTTTAATTGGGAGTGATCTATGTGACTTCTTGTTGCTCAAGATGAATTTCTAATTGAATATACAGTACTCAAAAGCATCTTTCACAACACCGGTCTTTTTATTTGTACTTGCATCAAGAGTTGAGACAGGCGAAGATACAGAATGAAACTCACTTTATAATGGCCCCAGGATTATGTATGCCCATATTCTGTTTAGTTATTGAAAAAGACATGATTTGTTAGATTTTTATCTGCTTTTGCTTATTAAATGTCTTCCATCTCCTCTCTCACCTTCCCCTGCCTAAGGTTATTCCAACGTTATCAACTCCAAGAATTACAAAATGAAACAGTTGGTTTAAGTCATGTGACTGTTTCGTCAAGTAACATTTTAAAAAATTCTTTTGCTTTCGATGTTTAAAGCTTTAGGGTCCACAATGGCTAATCTTCCCTTACACACAAGAGAAACAAACATCGCATTTTTAAATAAACTTCAGATTTTCATTCTCTTTTACAATTACTTCATGAGCTGGGGTTTGAAAGGAAAAAAACTAAATCACCTATTAAGAAAGTCATTATAAAAATAAATTAATTAGCCATTGTCCAGGATACAGCTTCTAATGTACCTAAAAACAAACTATCCTGCCAAAAATCCCAACCTCAACGTTGTATGATACCCCTTCAAGCGCTCATGACCACGCTCCATCCTTCCCGTTACGTGCATATAACACAACGCAGGGCCTTACTCCAAAGAAAAGAAAGCACATATAACTTTTTAAAAGGTGATTGATTTTTGGATGCCCAACCTGAGATTATTGAAAGAGACCATCTTTTCTGGAAGTAGGCATACGGACTGTGCTTTAGGAAAATCAGGCTCTTTTGCAGCATCTCAAGGTAGGCACCCAAAGCCACTGCACCTTCTTTAAAAACCCGTCTGACTTTTACTGTATGATGACAATCAATCTTTATTGACTGAGGGATTGAAATGAAAACTACTGCTAATATTCACAACACATTTTTGAGGAGTGAAAGAGCAGGGAGACAGGCTTTTCTTGCAAGTAAAGGAGTTGGAGCTATCAAACTTTAATATCTGCAATCTTGCTTTGAGATTATTTTAATAAATTTTGGAAATGAACGTTATATTATTGAGAGGTGAGAGGGGGAAGAAAAGGAGGAGAAAACCCACAGTGGCATATGAATCAGTCCTCTGGGGGAGCACAGGAATGATTGTGTCCTGTAATTGCTGCCGTAGAATGCAAAGTTATAATTATATGTAAATGTGTGTGCATGTGCACCCACAGACATGATTGCCACCTATCTATGTGTCCTTTTAAACTCAATATATTTCTTTTTCTACTTATGTGCCTATGATCTTAGAAGGCCTCCAACTACACTGAAGCTTCCTACAAAAAGCTCTTTTGCTGCCCTGATATTGTCTTTGTACAAGGGATCTACTCTGCCCTTCAGAGGGGGCGCAGAAAGCCACAGCGAGTCGAGGCACAGACAGAGAATAATGTGACTCACTGGAACAGTTGGATCGGTCCATTTAATTTGCAAGTTCTAATTAAAGCATGAAGGACAGGATGGAGCCACAATGCAATTTTATGTTTCTACTACTGTGATTTTCTGTCAGCAAGAGAAATCAGCTTTCTGGGTCTCAGTCTTCTATGAACTTTTGTAATTTGCCTACTGAGTCTTTGAGTTTTCTTAATAAATACATATTCGGAATCCAGCATCTCTGGGATCTAGATGTTCAATTCAGTTCTGAATTGAACTGGTGGTAGAAACCTCAGGCTTCAGCCTGGACAATTCCATGCCTTGATCACATCCCAGTCACACCAGGAAATATCAACACATTATTTAATTTTCTCCGCTGTTTTCATTTACATACGCTAAGTTGATGGATACTTTTGTATTTTTCTTATTTTGGCCTGAAAATATGGATGGTTGACTGTGGGGTTTGGTTTTGTTTTTCATACACTAACAACCAAGATTTTACTCCTGATGTTGACAGAAGAGATTGAGTTATTTTCCTTCTGAATGGATTTTGTTGACAGGATGGATTTAGGCTGTTGACAAAACACATTCTGTTAGCATGGTGGCCTAAAGCTTTGATGAAATATGTTTTATTGGCAGGATGGATTGAGATTGTGGTGACAAAATGCAAACAGCCTAATCCATTCCGTTGATAAAACACATTTATCTAACTATCAAATCCATCCAGTTGACAAACCCATTTTTGTTTGAAACTGAAAAGCATCTTTTTGAGGGGAAGAAATAAATTCCCACCGAGCTGTGGGAAGCAGCTCAGCTTATTGAGAAGCAGTGCTAGAGCTTTGCTTGTGTGCTGCGGAAAATAGAGATGTGGATAGTATTAGAAATGGCAGTGAAGACAACTGCAAATGGAAATGTCTCCTGTTTCCACAGCACGACGCAGCCCTGCACTGAGCCAACACGCTTAGTCGATGCTTTGCACGTTCTCTGCATCTTACAGCATCCTAATGGATTTTCAAGGGAGATCTACAAGTTGTGTTCAAAGACGACCCTGAAAATCAAAATTAATCTCTTAATACTAAAAATCATAGTGTTGATAGTGCCCAGTGACAGGACAAGAGGTAATGGGCACAAACTTGACCATAGGAAGTTCCATCTGAACATGAGGAGGAACTTCTTTCCTTTGAGGGTGACAGAGCACTGGCAGAGGCTGCCCAGGGAGGTGGTGGAGTCTCCGACTCTGGAGACATTCCAAACCCGCCTGGACGCCGTCCTGTGCAACCTGCTCTGGGTGACCCTGCTCTGGCAGGGGGGTTGGACTAGATGGTCTCCAGAGGTCCCTGCCAACCCTGGTGCTTCTATGATAGCCATGTTGGGGTTTGGTACCTACAGCCTGTCCGCCAGCTGAAGCAGCTGGGTTTCTCCAGCGATACCTATCTGTTGTTGGTCTGCTGCCCTCTGTCCAAAGGCAGTGATGACTTTGTTCTCTTCACTTGCTAACATTTCTGTCTAACTGTGAGGACTAACTCTTCCTTTCTCTTAGGGTTGTCCCATTGGTTAATACAATTTAGTTCCGAGTTTGTCCGTTCTCTGCTTCAATCTCAATTTCTTTCTCCTGAAGGACTTCTGCTCTGACTTCAGCCTAATCTATTAAAGGCTGACAGGCAGCAAAACAAGTGACAGCAAAATTCAGAGCTGTCTCTTCAGGCTTTCATGTTTCAGATGTTTTCCTTCAACTGTGTGGTTTCAAAAGCAGGTATTTCCCTCCCCTACGCACAATCTGTTTCTGCTGCATAGGAAGGTAGTATCATGTCTTTCCTTGACGTGATATCAGACATTGCATTTTGAGCATATTGACATTTAAAGCAATCAGAAATGTACTTTTGCACTCCGTCAATGGAATCATGTTCTGAGTATGTAAGAATCAATATATTAATACCACAAAGCAAACATTTTGACATTTGAAGTTGTTCAGTTTACAGTTTCTATTTAAAAATTTTAGATTTGATCGGGCATATGAGAAATCCAGAAATTAGCATCCCTCCCCCAAACCTTGCCTTAGGTAAGAAAGAAAGTTTTAAAACCTCAAATTTCTATTAGCAGCTTCTTTTTCCACACATTGAGAACAATTTTTCCTTCCCTCTGCAGGGAGATTGGCAAAAAAGAAAATAATGTCTGTGCTGGGGAGACGGTTTTGGCCCTTAGGTTACCTCATGAAACATACCTGCACTCCTACTGCTGCAACGTAGGGGGAAATGTGTGTTGCTTATAACTGTCCGTTTAAAAACAGTTATTCTTTGGCACCGTACGTTTTGGGCTAACACGCCGAGGCAAAGAGCATCCGTACTGCTGCCAAATTAAAAGTGTTTTACACCAGTTAGGCTCAGATGTAAATGACTTCACAAATGGTGAAGAAACACTAAGGTGAGCGCGTCTGGAGTGGTGAGGCAGTTTTCCTCATTAAATGTTTTACTCTCCGTCCCAGCGATTGCCCGGTTGACACCCAGATCGAGCGAGGCGTGGAGTCCTGGGGAAGATCTGCTTTAATTAAGCCTCACTGTGCTGTAAGGACCGGCTAATGGTGTGGCTGGATAGAGGCTGGGGAAGGGTTTTTCTGCAAGAATATTGCTCCAAATCCTCCCACCAGGGCAACCGTCTGACTGTCAGGGTGACTTCTGACTTAGAGGAGTGTTTCCTTGTAGTTATAAGCCCAAAATACAGCAGCGGCAGCTCTCACAGGCGCCTGTGCTAACCGAGGAGGGGTACTGGCATCTCAGCATGACTAACACCTCGTAAGCAGTCATCGCGTTTTGCTTCTGTTTGTCAGAACTAGCATGCTTTTTGCCTCCAAGGTTGTAGCCTCGGCGGTGTGGTGTTACCCCCAGAGGTGGTGGTGTGTGTGAGGTTAGGCTTGAGGAGCACAACTGGTTCACCGAAGATGCAAAAAATATCTGTACAATATTAAAGTCTATACTATTTCTAATGATCTTTTTGCAATATGAGTGCATGCATATGTGTAAAAGGATGAAGAGAAACAAATTAATTCTTCTTTTCTAGTTAACTGAGTCCCCGGAAAGAGTTTGCAGGCAACGGTATGGTCTAGGAGCAAGCAGAATTGTAGGAAAATATTTCAGTGCCAATCTTGCTGACAATCAGCAAGACAGAATGAAAAGGGAAAATGAGCCATAAATGCTATCAGACACTACTCTGTGCTCACATTGTGCCTAAGGGCAAGGTCTAACTCTGCCTATGGAGAGCTTCAAACCACCAGTTAGTCTGGTTTCCAGCATCTTTCCCGGGAGGTGTCTCCACAGTATAATATATTTCCCGCGATAGACAGGCTGCATTTCTCTTTGTTTCATGCCGTTACTTCCAGCTGTTGTATTTACTGAGTCCTGCCAATGTGTTTAGGTCCTTTGCATCGTTCTGCCATGTCTCCTCTTCCTTTGGTGTCAAAATGGGTTTACCTGACCTGTGTGAGATGGTGTTTGTTCTACCATCCTAATTAATTATGCTGACACGACTGGTGAAGAAGATGCCAAGCACGGTGGCATTAGCATTCAGTAGCATTTTCCCAGGATGAAAAAGGGCAGAGCAGAGAAACAAAAGAAAGTGAAGAGATAATGAGGGAGCCTGTGACCTTTCTGAGGTCTCATTCTCAGAGACTCATGCATTATTTCAGCGACCGTGCAATTAACTTGTGTCATTACCGTACACGTGTGCAAACCCTTCCAGGGAGGTCCCACGGAACCAAAGGGAAAATGACAACTTTTTAGTAGACTGAAAACGGAAAGCTGGGGCTGAATTTTGCACACAACACTATTTGTCCTTAGGGCTTTTTTGTGCAGATATTAGTGTATAACCATGTGCAACAGCTCATTTCAAGGAAGTGGAAGCAATCTAATAGTTCTGTATGCAATATTTATTGTCATACGCTCTAAGAAAAATTCATTTGCATATGAGAGTCAACGGAGGCCGTAAAATAGCATGCATTGACTGTAACCATCATTGTTGAATAAGTTAAAATACAAAATGATTTATGAATGTTATTTTGTTTGATTAAAGGAGATGACATTGTTTCCAGAGGGTGCTGCTGTTCAATAGCTTTCCTTCCTCAAACTTAATGCCACAGTATAAATTTTGCTGAGTGAGAGCAGGCAGGATTACGAAATGCTTCTGGACTTGCTTCTAGGTCTGACTGGAAAATTTCTAAGAGGACAGTTCTGCCTGTCACCGTTCCAGTCTTCCTACCAATTCACCCCTCTCTCTTTTACCTCTGCCTAGATCGTACCAAGTAACAATCGGTCCTTGGAGAAAGATCCTGGGGTCTTTTGACTCTAATGTACCTTCGCAAACATGATGTTTTGTCTCAGTTGTCCTCTCCCGTCCCGATCTAACAAGTCTAGGCTGATTGGTTTTTGTTAGGGACTGTGTCTTTACACAATGTCTGTGCAGCCATCGGTACAAGGGACTTCTGGTACTACAGTTTGTTCTGGGGTGCTGTTATTATAATAGTGATCCTCACACTGGTTGTATAGTCTTGTTTCGGGCAAGCCTAGTTACAACTGAGTTTTTCTTGAGCATACACTACAGGTTTTAACATACTACTCAGCTATAGTAGGTAATGCACTGAACCACTGCTCTATTTCAGAAGAGAATGGTGCACGACTTCTACTCCTGCATTACTACTGGACTTTGGATAAACTCGCAGGATTTCTGCACTTTCTTGATATTTCTTTTAATTTGGAAAGTCTGGGTAAATATTGGCTCCAGTGAAGGTGATGGAAACCCCCTCAACTCACTTCAACAAAGCCAGGAGTTTATGCACACCGTTTTGTCCTATGTTGCACAGTGTTTTGAGACTTGTGAATAAAAATATAGAACAAGTGCAAAGCGGATATTTTTTAAATGAAAACGAGCCAGAGAAAATTAATCTGCAGTGGAGATAGTTTCCTTAGAGCAAGGTAGTATGAAAAATCATTCAGCTGAGATAGGTCACTAATCTGATGGTTTGTGGTTGTGAAATTCTGTGGTTGAAAGAAGTTAGGGTCTCTGAACATCAAAAATTAGGTGAGGATTTCAAAAAGACAAACAGCAGCTGTTACCACCACCCCAATGAAAATCAAGTGGAAGACAAGCAGCTGATGCTGGACAGTGAATTGAAAGGCTGAGTTTTAATTTTGGATTTCCAACTGTTAGTGCTGTTGAATTTTAGTTAATTTATATTTCTAGCACCGCTCTTTTCTTGTTTAGATAATAAAGAAAAGTTGGCTATGAGTTTTACATAGCAATTGCATTTATTCTGCGGTTACCTCTTTTAACTGGTACTGTAGTTACCACAGCAACAGTAAAATGGATTAGTTATAATGTGAAAACTTTCTTTACAGAAGCAAATCCGATAAAATGTCATGAACCTTCTTGAAGAAATATGTATGTTCCAATAAAAATCACTCAATGTTTCTGGGGTTACTGTAGCAATACATTAACAATAGTTAAGATCTCGTCGGTATCTGCCTTATAAATCTGCCATATTTAGTCCTGAAACCAGCCTGAAATGTTGCATTGCCAGCTCTCAACTGGGGAATGATTAAAAAACGGCACTTCAAAACAACTTGATTCAATCGAATGCAAAAAGAAGCAGCTCCTGTTATTTCTCCCCAACATATATAGGGACACCTGAGGACTGATGATAAAAAGAAGGTTTTTGAAAGGTTTTCTTTAAATTCACGTTTCACAAGCATCGTTTAGTAAGCAGTAAAGAAGACAGTTGGTAAGATAAGCTGCTCTGGAGCAGAACGAGGGTCTCCCTCTCCTGGTGCCTTGCTGCAGGCATGGCCGGTGCCGGATACCCAGCTTCGTGCATGAAACCCACCAGTGACTGTTGACTACCATGGGTATCTCTATGGCTTCCATTTCAATGTCTGATACTCGTAAGGCTTTCAGTGTGTTTATCCTTTTAATACTAAGCCGGGTAGAGCAGCAGTGTTATTTCTGTTATACGGATGAGGTGTGGGCAAACTACGTGCAGATTTTTATCTCCCAATAATTGGTTCACGCTGTGAATATGGGGAGTTTATATCCCTTTTAGTGTTCTCAACCCATCACCTTCCCAAAGGAAACAATACAGAATAGCATTTTTATAGCTAACTTGTGGGTAGGAGAGGGAGGAAAGTTGAGGTTATTCTGCCACTGAGATATTACTGTTCAGAGTATTACACTGTGCTTGGAAGTTGCTGAGTTTTTCTGCCACCTGTTCCCATAAGGTTATTTGGAAATTAATCTATATATTTCCATCCAAAGAGGAGAACTAGGGAATGAAATTCAATTAAAAATCTGGTTGCTGAGAGCCATGGCAGAGAAGCACAAGAGCTGCCCTCTCTGTTAGAAATCCTCATGGACCCAGGAAAGCCACGTCTGACACATCTGGATAGCAGTTACACAGAAATAAACAGCAAACTCTGTTATCCTACATTTCCAGACAGAATTCTTGACATCAGTCTTTTCACTTGATAGTGAGGTGTGTTGGGATTGTTTTTAATAAAGTTGCTAGTTAGCAAGTGAGAGTTTTCTACCAACAGTGTACCAATTAGTAGGACTGGTGTACAGTTTCATCATAATTTAAATTTAATGGGAGCTTTTCTGAACTAGACCTCTGTCTAGAACATGACACACAAGCTGCTGCTAAGGTTTTGCAAACCTTCTCAAACATCTTTTGCCTGTTAGAGTATGATTAAAAATGTGGAGCATTAAAGCAAGCATTAGGAAGAAATATAGTTCTAATGAAAACCAGAGAAATTCTTATCAGACAGTACACTGGGGCAGCTGGATGTCTTTATGTGAAAAAAAAAAATAATACTTACAATCCTCTTAGATGATCAATTATGTGGAGACCTGAGTGTCTCTAAATTCAGGAGCCTTCCTGTCTAGGAAAGGAAGACACCACGTAATGGATAGATGGGAACAGAGAAGCCATTTCATGGTCACACCTTTTGGAAGATGTGGTCAATGTGAACCTTCAAGCCCTTTCTCATGAATGGCAGATCCCATCCCCTGTGTAATTCAGCGCAGATCAGTGGTAGCGTGAGAGCAGGAGCGGAGCGGTTACATGCTGATCCGCCGACAGCCGACGCACCCCCCCTTGCCCACTGACTCGGACTCAAGGAGAGACCCCATCCAGCGGCAGATGGCAAAACACTGACCACAGCAATCGGAAAGGCCCCAAGGATCTGCTGTATTTGGTGACCCTCATAACGTGTTTTTGAGGTCTGAGCTGCGGATGGGGGGGTGATTCATCGAAATACCTGTGCTCCTTGACAGCTACAATAAGGACTCTGTCAAGGTGGATACCGGCTTACGGGCACACTGATGACATTCAAGGGCACATCAGTTTGGATTTTCTTGTTGTGCTACAAAATATGATTGCAGAGTTGTGAATGGGTAGCTGCATGAGTTTTATCAGCCTTTCTATCTAAAGATCAGCTATAATTATATTTTTCAGTATCTGGCTAGATGATAACCGATTAATATCTATCTAACCTTGCCAAATTATCTATAGTCCAGTCTTTTTACACTAGCTGTTACAATCTAATTTGACCTGATCACTGGTGAGGGATCTTAATTTAATACATAATACACTTTTACTTTTTTCTATTTTAAAATGCAAAGCTCAAGATGAACAGTTTGAGATTTTTTTTACTGTACTTTTCCTTCAGGCACGGACTCAACATTTTTCAAGCAACCTCAGAATAGCTTTTTGTTTAGGGACCTGTTTGAATACTTAAAATGAAAAATGATTTATTTCATTTGGTTAGTGTGAATGGAGTGTACTCTTTCAATGCCAGCTGGCAGAATTAGGTAGCTGGAGAAGAGATTGTGTACTGCAGTACCTAAAAGGAAGATGAAGATTTCTTTGATTTCTACAGCAGGGATATAATTCAACTATTCAATTTGATCAAAGAAAACTAGATCAAGTAAATTTGCTAGGTTTTTTTAGAGTAATTTTTATGAATCTCTGTTTTTACATCTGGTAGGTACATTTTTATTCCCATGCGATCTGCTTTTGAGACTGAACTTCGGTAGCATCAGCCTGACAGTAAAATTGGATTTCAAGGCATGCTGCTGTCAAAATGCCCTCTTTCTTTGGTGAACTTACACACAGTGATCACTAAAAGAAATTTTCAGCCCAGCCAGAATGTGACACCCGAAGTAATTAGCAGCTGTGCAGGTCTGGGGTTAACCTGATATGCATCAGGTTCATCAGATATGCAGAGCTGCGCAAACAAGAAGCAAGAAGAATGAAATATATCAAGAAAATGGTTTCTAGGCTCTGCTGTATCTTTTAAAATCAATGAGTTCCTACCCTAGTCTCCCAGTACAAGGGATGTTAAAATAGAGCTATGTACGCAGGTCATCGGAGGAAGGCTCCAGCGTCAGATCTGGGAGCTCGGGTTGTACTAACAACTCTTGTTATGCCCCGACATGTCAGACACAGACCTACAGCCGGGCGGGTTCCACCAAGCATCTCATATAAGTGGTCCTGCTGTGTACTGCTGGCCAAATATCTCCCTCTCCTCCCTCCCACCTTCCAATGTGAACAACACAGTTTCAGTGTGAATAAAATTACATGCACTGGCAGGTAGATAAAAATCTCGCGAATGCTGGGTAACACCCTGTTGAGCATAGGCAGCGCAGGCAGCAGCGTGCATTTGCATACGCCTTGGCAACTCTCCTCTCCCTGATTATACGTGAGTTTGGGGGTTACTTTGCTCTTCGCTCTTTTCCTGTGTTTCAGTATTAATAGCCAGGCGTGGTACGTTAGTGATACTGGGTGAACTCTTTACGTGTTCTTTGCTATCCTTCATCTCCTTGCTGAATAAACCCAGCGCACATACTTAAAATATTGCCAGTGTTTCAGTGTCATGTCGTGAACAGGAAAGAAAAGAATTAAAAAATACCGTTGCCCAACCCCACGGGTGTTGTATGAAGCTTTGCTCATGAGCAGCCTTGGCTAGAAGGATGTGTATGAATGCATTGCCATCATCGCGGGCATGGCATACGCTAACCTCTTAAAAAAACAGGAGAGTTAATGTATCTGTCCCTCCAAGGACAATAAAGCCACATGCAGTGCAGTAACTGGAAGACTTGCGGAGGGGACGTCACCAGCTCTCAGCGTAAATGGGTAAAGTCCTTTTGCATGAAAGAGAATTGGGAGGGAATGAGAAGGGCAGCTGCATTCCCCATAGAGCAGAGAGTTTATTTTCAGAGGCAGGGCTCAGAAGCGCGGCCCCT
Organism: Burhinus oedicnemus; assembly: GCA_008921705.1. Lineage (NCBI taxonomy): Eukaryota > Metazoa > Chordata > Aves > Charadriiformes > Burhinidae > Burhinus > Burhinus oedicnemus. The sequence continues at coordinate 712,110 of VFFE01008899.1, read as the reverse complement.
GTTAGAGCTCTCTCACCTGCATCTGAGACACTCAACTCAACTGCCTTTGGAAAAGCAAATTTTCCAAATAAGGGTTTCTCTGGAGACTGTATATTGTTCTCAGCAGCAGGAAAAGCAGCAAATATTCTGAAGACCTAGTAAAATCCCGGAATGGGATTTAAAGTGAAAGATTCTTTTTGTTCTTTCATTATTTCACGAGAGTGGCTGACTTTCCTAGGCGAAACGCTGATGACTGCTGTCAGCGCTACCTCTAAATTTCTTATTCAGATATGAAAGTAACCCTTGAATGAAGTCAGCTCTTTGCGGCATACATACTAAACCCAGCTATTTGCTAAACTTTATCTGTCCCTGTTCTTGTTTAATTTCATAACGCAGTCACAAATCCCAGCTGACTTCAACCTCACCTGTCTGAAATTACCTATAATTTACCTGGGGCTTTTGTCAATTATCACTTTATCTTCAACAGCTGCACCCCCTGGAAGGTGCATCAGTGCCTTTAAAAGCACCATCAGTGGTCACTACAAGCTTTATTTGCCATTTCTTAAGTGTGTGGCTAGTTTGGAGAAAGAGGAATTGGGGAAATATCACTGGAGGAAAAAGTGACCAAAAAGTCTCCTCTTTATTTAATATCTTCTGCTATTTGGCAGAAAATACTAACTGAAGTTGCTTAAATGCAGCAAGTTTGCTTGTAGAGTATGTTAGTGCTGTCTCTGGGGTAACATTACAAGACTGGAATTCCTTTCAACTTCTCCCGAAGTCTCTGGTCCTGGTGCTCAGTCTCAGTGGACAAGGTAAGGATTGGGAATGGTGTTGTCCTTGCTGTTTGACATGAAGAGTACAAAAGGAGATTCTGAAAGTCAGACTTGCACAGAACAACTGCTTAAACCTGGCTATTACCGCATTTTTTTATGTCTTCCCATTATCACTATAGCTGATGGAATAAAAGAAAGAAAATAATTTCTAAAAGGTAATTGCATCTTACTGAGGTATTTGAAAGGCCACCTGATTCATTAAGTATCAGACCAAAGTATTTCCAAGTACATTAAAAGAAATCCTATCCAGCGTTCTCTAGGATTCACGTGAAGGTTTCTAACGTCTCTAACCTGTACCGAGTGCCCCAGTGATGTGCCATTCTGCATCCATGGTTGCTAAGGCAGAGTAGACATAAAATCTTAACCAGTACGTATTTTTCCATTTTATAGTAGGCTTTGTCTGTCTTAGCCTAACATCTCCTAAAAGAAAAAAAAAGGCTCTATTTTTAATCCAGTTTGGGGAGAAATAACACCTTTTATAACATTTACTTTTTCATCAGGCAGAACTGTTTTCCCAGCAGCTCTGTTCCTGAGGTGCATCTGTAATATAATGCGGAAGCAGTTTAGGCTATGTGAATTGAAAATGGAAGTGTTTAATTATTTCGGTGAAGCATACTAATTATAGATGTTTGTGGTCTTGCTCATTGCACAGCAGAATTTCTTTTATTAAGACCAGCTACAACTTAGAGAAACTCCATTTATTTTCTCTGATGGCTTAGGGGACATTTTCAAACAGAAATGTAGATAGTAACCGAATGTGTTATAATACAAATGTTTTGAGGTAAATAGCCTGTTTTCTCAAATGTCATCAAAGCATTTGTTGCATCAACAAATCCTCAAGAGTTTTCATTTTTCATATACATTTTAATACATATAAAACAAGCATAAATTCGCAGTTTAAGACACACTCCCACAGCACCAGGGCTCTCTTGCTCTGTAATTGTCTCTCCTAAATGACAAGTGTGAAATACGTAACGTTCTCCTAAATTATAGCTTGGAGATTATTCTGTCAATTTGCTCACGTATTTGTAGTCCTTTTTTTTATTATTTAAAAAAAAAGAAGTCTTTTTCCTTCATCTTCACCATCTCTGCAGGTCAAATGCAATGTCTTCCTTTCTAGTGCTTTACATCTTCTTGGAAAAAGCAAGTATCATGCCTAGTGAAATATCTCTATTTTAAAGGAAAATATTTAATAAGGTAGAAACAATTTAAGATTATTAGTGATTTAAAGTTGATTTTAATCATTAATGATTTTAAGATTAGTGATTTAATTATGTTTAAGAGCAGGTTCTTTCAACAACCAAACCTAGCCTGCCGTCATGGGATGGCAACCTGGCACAATTAAGCTGCGTATTTTCCTGGACCAGAATTTGCAGAATGAAAATAAGCAGTTAATTAATTTAGATTTGTGTCACAGGTGTAGCTGTTTGCTTTGGTAGCTTTTTAGTCAGATTATTTTCATTTCTACATATAATTCCATCCTTTCCACAATCAAACCTCTTCTTAGCATTCATTTTCATTCAAACTGTGACAGTGTTGGATTCCTCGATACCTAGGGTAAGACACGCAGATAATAGAGATGCTATCATGTCCATCAGTCACTCTCCCTTAAAGGGCTGGGGAGATGACAAATTGCATCTCTCCATAGCTGTTTATTGTTCAGGTTCTTGCTTTCTGCCAGCTCTTCTCCGCTCTTGATTCATACAAGTTTTGATTTCTGTGTCTTGTGCACCTGTGAGTAATTGCTTCACTAGGCAGTTATCTTTATAAGCCATGTGATTAAAATCTTAATTTTCATATTTTCAATTTTCTCTGGTCCCTTACATTTTCTTTCTCTTAAAAGTACTTGTACATTTTCACTGGTATAAAACTTGGGTGTGAGCGACTGGAGAATGCTCTTTTTGGCTTATATCCTGTTTTGGGGTGGGGTTTTTTTGCTTAATTTAATTCTTCTGTCACTTTGGGACCATGGTGGTACCTTGGGAAGTGCTCTGGACTCCTCCACGTTGCTTGGCTGATTGCCTTATCTTAAAGGTGGAGGGAGAAACAGCAGCGCACAAGCCCTTTGGGGAATCACTGAATGCCTTCACACCAGCTAACTTATTGTTAACAGTGTACCATTACTCAACTTGGGTATTTGTCTATACTAATTCTTTTAAATGAAGCATTACTATCATGGTGGTATAGCTAACAGGAGGCACTTGAGCAGTTGGATTCTCCTCATCCTGAGTCTTGTCAATTGTGATAAGATGTTGCTTTGGAATTAAGAGAACCCAGTTTCAATACCTAGCTGAGAATATGAGACTCAAAGTGCTTTTTTCTTCAGCCCGTATATTCTTGTGATGCGCTTCTTTGGTGTCTGCAAGGCAACTGCTCCTGTACCCTCGTTTGTGGTCAGACAGGTAATTTTTCCTAGTGTGAATGTGTTATAGATCAGAAATCTTTAAAAAGACCCTGCTAAGAGACTGCAAGAAAGCTAAAACTGCATCTTGTGGGTCAGTTCAAAGGACTGGATGAAGGTTTTGGGCAAATAGCTGTTTTGAAGAGGATGCACGGCCAGAATCCTGAATGCTCTGCTCTTAACTTTTCATGACATTAAAAAGGCCACCTGACCCAGGCATCCAGGCAGCTGTGGCTTTAGTTATGCTCTTAATTGCCTTTCCCTAATGACTGTTTCCCTTCCTTGTAATGACTTCTTGCCTGACCTTGGATTTTGTCCAAAGGGTTAGATCCAAATGAAATTGTCCTCCGCATACCTCATGGGCTCAGGGTGAAACCCCCAACTCCTGCAGGCTTAGCGGTCATCACACCATGAAATGATGGAGACTCGTTCTGCTTTTGTGAACTGAGAAGCATGAGTGGCTGCAATCTGAGACCAGAGTCCTGTTTAGATGTGACACAGGAGAATGCTTAACATGCTTCCCGTGGCTTGCAAAAATGACTCGAACAGCAGCAATATCTGCTTGTAAAATGAACAGTCCATAATGGCATTATTACTGTCCAAATAGATACGAAAATAATTGCAGCTCAGTAAAAATGACTTTGCGTGTCGAAAATGAGAAGAAATTGGGAATAGCACCCTGAACACAAGCAAGCCCAGGTGGAATAGATGTCTCTGCAAGAAAGTTGTGTGTTGAGCTTCCTTCCTGTATGAGCTTGGAGAAGTCACTTCTCCTTATGTCTCATTTCTTGCTGTAAAACTAAGATGATTCTATTTTAATGGATAGGATAAACTGCAAATTTAGTAATGTTTAAGTGTCAAAGCCAGATTTTTCTTCTCTTTTCCATATTTTCAAATAACTGATTGTAACTGTTGCATTTGATTAATAGATTTTCTTTCCCTTCCCTGGCAACAACTTGCATACAAACTTGGCTTTTGCTTTGACAGAGCTATACAGCCTTGAAAATCCTTGTGGTGGGGCAGGTCCTCAGGAAAGTCTCTTCAGGGTAAATAAATATAAGTGTTGGACTAGGCATGCAAGCTTAATTAAATTCAGTCCTCTTGTAGCGTGTCGTCTTTTCATGCAGCTCTGTATTTAAGATTGATATATGTTTGGGTAGCATGAACCCAATTACAGCTGCATTTTAAAAACTGCAATGGTTGACTTTCTCCAGGTGAGCCTTGTGGGGTTTCTTTTTCTCATCAGGGTCTAATTTCAGCCAAACAGCACAGAGCAGCTCTACCATAGATCAAGATGCTCTGCCATTACCTATATTTCATGGTGTCAGTACAATGACAGCCCCAGTCTGCAGAGCTGTCACTTGAGTCAGCGCCGTCAGCCTGCATTCCGCAAGGTTATGCTCTGTCTTAAATTAACATTACTTTCTGTTGGTGTCCAGCACTCAGAAATTCCTTATTATCAGAGCGATCACTGCAAGGGGATTTTTCCTCATCCATCACACTGTCACTACACCACTTTCTCTTTTGCCATAGTTTCCGTTTACTTTATTCTGATTTTTTGCATGAGACTTCCGTCAAGTCCATTTTTCTGTAATATTTTGGTCACCTCTCCAGATCTTGTGGATTTATTGGGATCCACAGCTGCTAATAATTTAATTTCTGCAAGTTCAGGGAGAAGAGATTCAAAGGCTGGGCAAAGGTCTGTCAGGTTTTTGGTTCTATGAAGCACCAGCATATCCTTTCACAACTCTTCTAATCTCTCACAAAACCTCCATGTGAACACTGGCAAGGTTGTTTTTAAAAAAACAAAAACAGTTGAGTTAAGGTACACATAAACCTGTGGAAAGGCAAGTTTTGCATAAATGTGACTAAACCCACAGGCTGCATCTCAGCCATCCCTCTGTGCAACAGAGTTATACAGGGAAAATTGCAGCAAATCCTTATTAATAATAGCGGTTTGCCAAAGAAGCAGTTAGCTTTCTCTCCACTGATGCACCCCGGTGCTTAGTGTGGAGAAGCTGTCGTACTAATCAGGATGAGCCAAGAGTGTATAACGAATACAGTTTTGTTAAGGACTCATCATGAAAGTGTAAGAATAAGGAGGGTGGGGGGGAAAGCGAGGATGGTAAGAACAGTGAGGATAGGTTGCTTTTGAGGAGAACAACAGGATCATCTTTCAGGGGATGAAAGGATCATCATTGCCAAGGGGAAAAACACAGTAGGGAAAAACAGGTCACAGTGAGGATACGCTGAATGAAAATTTTGTGGCGTTAAAGGACCAGAGCTGATTTTTAACTGTTATAGATCAGCTAAAGCCGCATTGGGAACGTGGGGGCTGATATGTCTAGCTCCTGCTGTGGCTTTGATTGCCAACCAGCTTGGGGACACATGCTCTTCCGTTGGCGAGGGTCACACAGCTGAGAAGGGAGGCAGAAGGATGCAGCTGGGAAGTTCTATATCCATAGGTTCAGATTAACTGACAAGCGAGGCAGATAGCCCTGTCAGTACAGGAACTATCTCAAAGTACCTGCGAAATCAGACGCAGCCATCCATCCACCTGCGACATGGACAATAGATCTTTCGGAGATGGAATTGCTTGTGGTGTTCTGCTGCTTGACACTGTTGGCAAATATTTCCTGCCTGTAGCAGTGTTTGTTCAGGCCACAGCTCTGTAAACACTTGCATATCAGCTTTGTCCAAGAGTTGGCTGGAATTAATGGAATTACTCAAAGCAAATCACACAGGCAAGTGCCTCATTGAATAGAAGTCTGCAGGTTGGCAATGGTGTTTTTCCATTTCCAGTTCGCCAAGCCGTGTGGTTTATAATCAAAGTAATTAAGAAAACAATAGGTAAAATAATGCGCAAGGGTGTGTTTCCCTCTTTTTAAGCTTATTTTAATAAATACGTATGTGGTGGAGTCTGTGATACTTGTTTTTAAACTCCAAAATGCCAAAGTTTTAGCAATAGCTGTGTTGATTAACCTAACTAGTCATACATGTTCAGCTTCAATTTTACTGCTTGCCTCAGAAGTGAAAAGGATTTATCTGCCCAAACCCTTGCTTGCTTTTTCGAACTGTCTATAGGATGTTAATGCTTCCTCTTAGTAGACAAAATCCATTTGTACAGTTATGGGTCTAAATCATGATGGCTTTATTTAGCTACTTGGTCACCATCTTGATGGGTGTGAATTGATATTGTTCCTTTTTTCCTGAATTTTCTCCTGCTGAGGCTCTGACACCGTTAGCTTACTGGGTAAATTTCCATCGGGCGTTTTGGTTTGTACTGGACCCTGGGGAACATGAAATGTTCAAGCCTGATAATTCATCGTGTGACAAACGTCACACGTGGAAAGCTTCAAGCACAAGCGTTTAAGGGAAGCCTTATACTCCTGATTCAGCAAGAAATACAAATACGCATTTAACTGCCACTGAAATTCAGGTCGAGCATTTTGTCCAAATGATTTGCAGGTAGGAGGCCAGTGAGACCCAGTTCAGCTGAGCTACCTGGAGGGTTGCACTGCCAGCGGTGGGAGGTGTGCCATTCAGCATCTGCTCCAGCTCCAAGGGCTGCAGCAGAACACTGGGCTGGGTTTTGCTTCTGGGAAGTTCAACAACCTAATAGTGAAAAACTAGGAGGAAAGAATCAAACTAGAGCTACCACCAATGGTAAGGTAACCCTTGGGGTTGCAGGGGGGAAAAAAAAAAAAAGCTGTCTTGCAAGTTTATTATTGCTATCGATTATATTTATTAAGATGACATGAAGGTGCAAACTGTTATAATATCAAAAAAAGGTAGTTAGAGCAATGCAAAGTGGTCTATCACATAGTGTGTGTGACAACTTTATTACCGCAATGGTCTAATATTGCAGTGGGGAAATACAATAGCTGTAAGTTATTTTGAAACAAAACACAGTAGTCAACATGGTACTATATAAAATTTATTTTTTATGAGCCTCAATAATTATAGTGAGCAGTTACCAAAATGTACAGACAAAAGGGAATAAAGTGAGATGTCATAGCCAGAGCAGCTCCTTTTTGTTTCATCTCTCACAATCATTTTGTGTATGTTAGCCCTCGAGTTCACAGGGACTGATCCAGCACCAGCTGATGCTGGTGAAAGCAGATCTTCTGTCTTTAGGGGCTTCTGGATTAACACCAGATTTATTAAAACTTTCAGCCTGGGCCCAGTTGGTAGTTTGGAAGGTGAAAGCATCTTGTTTCCACAAGTGTGTTAAACTGTCTAGGAAGTCTGTCACATATTCAGTATTTCTATGGGTTTGAGGACTATTTTAGTACTTTAGTAGGTAAAAACATGCATAATATTGAAATGGACTTTCAGATATGTGTGTGTAATGGTCTACTTTGCAACTGAAGAAAATGCTTGATGTATTTTTATTCTCTTGAAAGGCCTTTATCTGGGGCATTTAAGCCTAAGTACGTAGAATACGAGTTGCTCCTATAAAAGGAGAGGAGCTCTGGATGTACAGACTCAGGTTGTGACTCTGGCTTCACCTGATAAAGTCATAAAATCTAGACTGTATCCCTATCTGTAAAGTACATATATTAATACCTATACAGAAGAAAGATTATAAAACCATTGATGATTTTGAGATCTTTCTGGTAAATGTGCTATTGAAAGGGCGGATGGAAAATGGAAATATATCAGACATTCCCTAACTTTTTCAAAACCTGCTTTACAGAATATAACCTAGAGGCTAACTCACCATGAAATTTATTATTCACTTAAATACTGCATTGCTATATTGTGTTCCAACTGAACAATGTTCCCTACTGCTCGCTATCAGAGGGAACAGTCTGCTGCAACTACTCCATAATTGTTCTACTAATGTATACTTTATTAAACTCCTGCTGTTTTCTTGACTGGTTTATCTACTAAAAATAGTCTGATTAATAAAATGGATGTCAGATGGATCCATCTTTACATATTTTTCCCATGGAATTAGAGAGTATTAAACAGTAATTTGATTTTTTTCTTCTTCTTTTAGTGCTAAGCAATGTCAATTATTCTCTGCAGAGGTGCTAGTGGATTGCTGGTAGGATATTATAAATTTGAATTCAATTCAGGTTGGCAGTGATGAGAATTCAGGTGTTAACTGGTCTTTTGTGTCACGGCAACCATGGAACAAATTATGATGCCACTAGCTCAAATGAACTGAGTCTGGATGAAGGCCCTTTTCTTAGATTTTAAACTTACAAAATCTGGCAATAAACACGGTTGGGAAGCCCTCGTGGAAATCACATCTGCATAATTACATGCTATGTATTTGAAATTCCCTCTGTAGTTTCAGATGGATACAGTACAGGTTTGTGTGTCTGTCCTTTGCCTGCTTCTCTCCAAATCACAGCATTACAACAGCATTTCTCTGGCCATTTTCAGGCTGCAAAGACCTGAACACAGCTCTGGTGAATGTCGTTATGCAGATGTAAAGCAGTATTTCATTCTTCATCTGAGTTAGATATTCAGATGTTAATGATGTATTGTTTGGAAACTACAATTGTCACAGGATACCAGTGAAAGAGACTCTTTACTACATAGTTCAGTGACATAATACATTACGCATCACAATATTTGTCCGTGCCATTTGAGACTCTTACATGTTCCCTATAGGGTTTTGGAAGGAGAAAAGGGACATTGCAGAGGGCTTGATTATCCTCTCATCAGCAGCCATGTCACTTGGTTGATTTGATGGCATCCCCCCAGCCTACAATGCTATAAATAAAAGGAGGATCAAGTATTATGCTTACAGAAACAATGTGTTAAATTAGTCCATTAAGATAACGCTATTTGCTTCACTGGGATTACTCTCCAGGATGAACTTGTGTTTTTCTCCAGTGGTATGTAGCAGGCATTCGCTGCTCTGAACAATTGCGGAGTAAGTGTCACACAGTCCCTCCGCATTTTTCATGAGAAAGGCATCTTTCTACTTCAAAAAATCCTAAATGTGAAAATGAAAAGCATCCTTTGTAGACGTATGTAGTTTTCCAGGTAGGCTGTGAAGTGCTGCTCTGAAGCGTGGCATATCTTCCTCTGCTGTCTTCATAGAATCACAGAATGGTTTAGGTTGGAAGGGACCTTAAAGGTCATCTCGTTCCAACCCCCCTGCCACGGGCAGGGACACCTCCCACCAGACCAGGTTGCTCCAAGCCCCGTCCAACCTGGCCTTGAACACCTCCAGGGATGGGGCAGCCACAGCTTCTCGGGGCAACCTGGGCCAGGGTCTCACCACCCTCAGTGAAAATTTTCCTCCTGAGATCTCATATAAATCTGCTTTCTTTTAGTTTGAAGCCATTACCCCGTGTGTTTGATGAAGGTGGTCAGCAGAACATTAAAGAGAATAAGGTTTTTCTCTGTGAGCATCCCTCAACTGAAATGGGAATGTAAGTTAGCATCAGTTAGGGTTTGACATTGCCCTAGCTGTAGTCATGCTCTGTGCAACATAAGGACTGTGAGGATCCTCACTGTCTTCAAACCAGCTTCCTTGCTCAGAAGTACCCACAACTTAAAAGACACGCCAATAATTCTCAAAGTGGAAGCTATGCTCTGATACCACCAAGCTTCGAACATCAAGCTAAAAGCTCAGAGGTTTTAGAACTCTATAATTTCAGTCATATCTCTCCCTGCCAAGCTGGAGGGCACACGTATGGTGCTTTGGTACCATAACTTAGAGTATTTCAGTCTTCTAACATGTTCATCTGCACAGAGCCTTTCTGAGAAAAGGGCAGGCAAAGAAGAGAACCTCTTCTGGCTGGCTTAATTTCAGCAAGTACAGTAAAGGGTTTCACACGAGTCTCGTTGAAACATGCAAAAAGCGTGAAAAATGTTTTCCTTTAATGGGACTGCATTGATCCTGTGGGTGTCTGCCATTCTTTTAATTGCATTTCCTTTTTAGTGTGAGTAATCAATATCAGTAAGTGATATTTTCTCTCCCAAACAACAAAAGTCTTTAGAATTGTGGCTAAATTTTCACGCAGGAAAGTGCTGCAAATACAGGGTTTGGAAACAGTGTAATATACACGTGTGGCAGACATGCATATTGCATTTAAAGCATAGAGAAATGAGGTTGGTCCATCTTTGTGCAACAGAAAAGGCTGACGAGGGCAGTCAAATACAAGTCTCAGTAAACAGTCGTCCTCTAGCCAGGAGTCGCTTTCTACTCAATAGTTCTAATCTTTCCTTCAAATGGAGAGTTGTAGCCTGCTCTTCAGTTGCTGATATGCTTAATTCACTCCAAGTGCCCACAGGGATATCGTATTTCATACTGGCTTTTGACATTTTATATTTTAATTAAGCTTACCCCTTAGGAAACAAGTTGCTAACAACTAGGCTTACCTCACCAACACAACATGATGCCTAGAATGAAATCCGTTGCCTGTGCCCTTCCGGAAGCCCGCGCTATGGTGGTGTGTAACGCCTCCAGAGAGAGCAGGCAGGCTGTGTGCGGCTCCCAAGCCTGCCATCGTTAAAACAGGGCATGCTTAATTTCTAGCTTGCTATTATTATACCTTCCTTGGAGTGGGAACATTTGTCTAGTTCCACCAAGACACTGTCCCTGGGGAGAGAACCAGAAATGAACATAGATTGTTTATTTGGGGGGGAGGGGGGGGGAGTACTGAAGGTTTTGGGAATACAAAGAACTTTCTTGCTTTACAGGAAGAGTGTACAGGGGTCTCATTTAATTCAACAGCACCACTCGGTTTGGCACCGTCATAGAGTTGAGAATCACAGGATGGTTTGGGTTGGAAGGGACCTTAAAGCTCATCTGGTTCCAACCCCCCTGCCCTGGGCAGGGACACCTCCCACCAGACCAGGTTGCTCCAAGCCCCGTCCAACCTGGCCTTGAACACCTCCAGGGATGGGGCAGCCACAGCTTCTCGGGGCAACCTGGGCCAGGGTCTCACCACCCTCACAGCCAACAATTTCTTCCTCAGATCTCATCTGAATCTCCCATCTTCCAGTTTGAAGCCATCACCCCTCGTCCTGTCCCTACCTGCCCTTGTAAAAACTCCCTCTCGAGATTTCTTGCCGAGGAGACCGGCTTCAGTGCAGGTTAAGTCTGCACTGGGGAAAGGAATCGAGGCAAAAAGGGCCAGCAAGGGGCTCTTTTTGAGGCTGTTGAAGCCCGGAGAAGCGGCTACCTCATGCTGGGACCGGCAGCTCGGGGGGAGGCGGGCTGCTGAGGCGGCAGGGACGGAGCCAGCACCACCCACGGCAGTTCTGAACGTGCCCTTCCGGAGCGCCGGGGAGCTCAGTCAGCAGAGAGGTAAGTTCAAGTGGTGGTTACTGGTCCCCCTCCTGGCTCGAGAGGCAAACTGGTGGCCATTGCCCTCCCCCAGAAGAGGACCTAGCCGTGGTTACCACTCGTCCGAAAGCCGTTGTGAGAAGGAATGTGGTGACCCCGACAGAGTTTCCAGACAAACACGCAGCCGTGAGGTCTCTGGCTGCAGGGAGGGCCTGAGCCTGTCACTGGCGCTGGAGGACGGCAGAGACACCACCTGTGTGCGGTGTGACCAAGGTGAACGACCTGCTCAGCCTGGTGGCAGAGCTGAGGGAGGAAGCGGACAGGCTCAGGAGTATCAGAGAGCGTGAGGGAGGTCGATTGCTGGAGCCACAGCCTGAGGCCAAGGCAGCAGACGGAGGGCCCACAAGAAGTAAAGGATCCCCTCACCTCTTGCCACCAGGCAGGAGGAAGGGAACTAAGAGATGGGGGGGATTGGAAACAGGTCCCTGCTTGGGGAGGCAGGCGAGTCCCCTCCCGGCCTCCCTCACCTTCCCAGTTGCCCTGTCATAACAGATATGGGGCTCTGGAACTTGAGGCCAGGCAAATGAGGAAATAGATGAAGATTCTTCCAGAGGGTTGCCTAGGGTGAGTCAGTCAGTCCCATGCATTAGGACTGCTCCTGTTAAGAAAAAAAAAGAGGGGAATTGTTGTAGCCAATTCCCTTCTGAGGGGAGCAGAGGGCCCCATATGCCGACCAGATCCATCCCACAGGGAAGTCTGCTGCCTCCCTGGGGCCCGGGTTAGGGATATCACTAGGAAACTCCCTGGTCTGGTACGGCCCTCTGATTATTATCTGCTCCTGGTTGTGTGAATTGGCAGTGATGAAGTTGCGGACAGTAGTCCAAAAGCTATTAAAAAGGACTTCAGGGCACTGGGGCGACTGGTCGAGGGATCAGCACAGGTAGTGTTTTCCTCAGTCCCTTCAGTGGCAGGGAAGGACACTGAGAGGAACAGGAAAACGCACCTATTAAACACGTGGCTCAGAGGCTGGTGCTGGTTTTTTTGATCATGGGGAGGTTTATATGGCACCGAGCCTGCTGGGGACAGATGGAATTCAGCTGGGAATTTCAGAGGGAAAAGGATCCTCGCTCATGAGATGGCAGGGCTCATTGAGAGGGCTTTAAACTAGGTACGAATGGGGAAGGGGATAGAATCAAGAATAGTGTGGCCAGCAGGAGTAGGGAAGTGATTGTGCCCAGGTGGCTGCCCAGGGAGGTAGTTGAGTCACCACCCCTAGATGTGTTTAAAAGTCGTGTAGATGTGGTGCTTGGAGACATGGTTTAGTGGTGGACCTGGTAGAGTAGGGTCAATGGTTGGACTAGATGATCTTAAAGGTCTTTTCCCACCTAACTGATTCTATGATTCTTGTAGGCCCCTTTCAGATACTGGAAGGCTGAGAATAGCATATAGCAAGGTTTTTACCCACTTTCTCACCTTCAGCACTGGAATCTGGGAACAGTATTTGACAGCTTGGCATAATGGAAGGGGCCTTTAATACCTTCCAGGCTTAAAGCACAGACACTTGATCAAAAAGCCAGGGGGTACGAACTTACTGTGCATCAACTGATGTGTGGTTTTGTGATCCCATCCACATGGACTGCAGGGTGATTCAGGTTGATTTAATCTCCTTTCGGTGGTGGCTAAATGAGTTTAAATCACCTCATGTTTGCCATGGGAAGCTTGTGTTGATGTGGGCTGGAAAGGCATATTCCATTGCTCTGAAGTTACCCCACACAGCGCCAAAGCCCTGCTCCGTGTACAGTACTGCCTTCTGCTGGGTGGTGAATATTTTGATAGTTTTCAGACTTGTATACTTCTTTAACTGAAGTAACCAGCCTTTTTTTCCTGGGCTAGCCACTGAAAATACAGAAAACCAGCTACGAATTTTCTAGCCTTAAAGAGCGTACAGGCAGTCTGTAAAACAGAAGATGAGGAGGGGTAGAGCCAGAAAGGGAGCCCAAAGAAACAGTGAGATGGCTCTGACCCATGTGAGAGGGACTCATTTCAGCATAGCGTTCTGAAAAAAAGAAAAGGAGGTGGAAGAGTTTTGTGTTAGACTGTGGTATTTGATCTCCTGCTTGCCGCAGGGACATCGCGTTGTTGCAAGTTGTCCTGTCATGCGTCCTGGAGTGGAAAAGCTGGTTAAGGAATAGTTTATCTGCATGTGGTTTGCAATGTTTACCCCTTTTAATACAAATACATTTGTTTCTTTTTGTTTTGAAGAAGTTTTGAAAAAGAAAAAGAATAAAATGTAGTGGCAGTGAGGAATGACTATGGCTAGTCTTGAATAAAGCTGCAGTGTGATTATATGGTTTTCTTCATTTGCATTGTGGGAGAAGAGCAATCTTCCATTCCAGGAGTACAGCTAAATCACAGGTGGCCTCAAAACAATTTTCAGCTTTGCCAAATATTTTTATATAACAGATACATTGTTTAAATATTTTCTTTGTCTCCATTCTCCATTTGCAGTGTATGCTAATACTTCCTTGCAACATATAGATGTTGGAAACATGAATGCATTAATATTTTACCGAAGGGAGTGTTCAGATTTGGTATGAGACCAGGGTAGCAATGCAGATACTTAAGCTACTGAGTGGGCTAAAATGACTTTTTAAAGACCAGTCAGAAGAACAGAGCTTTAACAGTTGAGTGCCTCACAGTGCTGCTATGATCAAGGAAAGAAGGGATGTGACTATTGGGTGATTTTTATTTTTTTTTTTCTCCTGCTTTTACTCATGCTTTGCTTTAATTGCAAACCAGATTACACCTCTTTTTCAAACTCCTAGCAGAACTAGTGGGGATATACAGGTTTGTAACACCCAGGTATTACTCTGATGGGCTCATTTGAACTGACTGTGGTAGGTAGAGATCCTGTGCTTGATGTAGGACATCTGAAAGAATGACATGGGATGACCATTTACAAAAGCTGTTTTTGCCAGTTTGAATAGTATCCTCAACAGGATCGCCGCAGTGTGAAGCCTGAGTTGCTGAGAGCTGCATCATTTCCCTGCCCTCTTGAACTTGTTTTTCTGATGCTGAACTACTTTGTCTTTCATTTCTCTGACCTGAAACACTCGGGTCACAGATGTTTGGAAAGTGATGAACAGAAGTTGCCCAAATGCACAGTCCTATTTCCAGCACCATACAGTGTGACAAGCTGATTTAGATGTCCAGGTCAAACGATTCTTTTCAGTTGACTGCATCAACCTCCTGGGCACAGTTGTTATCTTCTGTATTAAGGCTTCGTCCTGCAAGGTGCTAGGTGCTTTTTGTTATTTTGACTGGACTGGAAAATGCAGTTAGGACATTGCTTCACCAGCCTATGACTAATGTGTGTCACGCATTTGTTCTCAGAACGGGACACCAAGGTGCCAGCTTCCCTCTGCCTTGCCCAGACCTTTCCAATAGAGTGTGTTTAATACAGCCAGATGTGATATGATGTGCCCAGGAAGAAAGACTGCAGGACAAATCACTTCATGTAGGTTCTTCGGGAGAAGAGAGACTCAGAAAGTGCTTTGAAAGCTTAAAAAGAAAAAAAAACCCCAAAAACCAAAAAACAACAAACAACCAGAACTGAATATAAGTCTCTTCTACAGGAGAGCGAACTAAGGGATCTGATCCCTTTGGACTTAAAATGATTGAATCAGTGCAGCCTGGTATTGATCAAGCACCTGAACTGCAAATATGTATAATACTGGCTTTAGTAGTAGGAAAAACAGATCATGGGTTACTATTGTTTCCATAGTATCTCAATATAAATAGCATCCAGTGGTTTCTATGCATCAGCAGTTAGCAAATGTAATAATGTACTTTGTGTTTATTAAAGATGGTGGTGATTCTTAAGCTTTAGCAAGCTGGGTTAAATTCAAACTTTGTAAGAAAAACACAGGGGAAGAAAATCCATGAATCACAATGGTTTTCCTTTTCCTTGTTGAGATTTGAAGTCTGTGCACAACTGAATCCTTACAGGTTGTCTCCTCTGTGTTTGGACTCGTGAAGGGTGCAGGAGGGATGCTCTCATTGCCTTTGCTCCCGACTGCTGCAGTCTGAAGCCCCAGTTGACTCCCTTGGCCGTTAAAAAGGGGATAGCTGGGTTTTTCTTGTAGGCTATCATAGGTCACGTCTTCCTTTGAATGGACGCAGACAGGCAGTAGGCTGCCTGCAGATCTGGGAATAGATTCTGGGTTTGAATCCCGGGTTAATTCTTTGGCCGCTAGCCCGTACTTGTAATAGATACTGGAAATTCCTATGTAGGTCTTGTTGTTCTTAAGCCTGCACGATCTTTTTAACAAACTGAACAAAGCAGATACGTATGGCAACAGTCTTGCTGGCTGCCTTCCCGAGCGTGTGCTTTGCTGACTTTTTCTCAAAAAATAAACATGCAATTAAAAAAACCCCAACATCCAAACCTCTTGAATGGTAGCAGAAGTTTGTTTTACGATCACATTAACAGGTTTAGACTTAATGAACAGACGCAGTTTCTGCTGCCTCTCGGTCACAAGTAGACTTCAGTATCCTTCTGGCTTTTCTGACTGATGAAGCAGCCTAACTGGGAGGGGTTAGTGGGGTGTTGTTTACGGTCTCGTTGGTTGTGTAAGCCCATGAAGAAGAAAGGAGGTCTTTACATTGGAGTATTGGTCTGAGGCTCGAGAGATCTGCTCTTTCTTTCCTGGCTTAATCCATTTGTGCCTTGGGCCTGTGTTTCCTCAGCTCTGTACAGAGGGGACTGAGCCAAGTGTCCCTCCACCTGAATCGTTATGCAAACTAGTTCTGGTCTCAGTTTTGTAAATATTTCTGTGTTTACTTATTTGTGTCATTAACTCAAGTGGTCTCCTTTCCTTCAGATGTAAAATTAGGCACGTGTGCTATTGTTGCGTCTCAGCCTCAGGTTTTTATCAGGCTTTGGTTACAAGCACCTCTTATACATATGGTGTTAGAAAGTTAAATTACAGTTTTCCATGACTGCATTGGCAATTGCTAAATTTAAATCTAGAATAAAGTACTGTTCAATTCCCGAAGCTCTGCACAGCCTGTTAGTCTCTGCTGTGTTAATATTCATTTATTAAATAGCATTTTCTTGAATTATTTTTACTAAAAAGGTCATTGATAATCCATCTCTGCCATTGCGCTAGTGGTAAAGTCACCTAGGATGTTACAGGTTTCCACTAGCGTTTGTAATTTCTTTTCTACTGTACGTACAGTTATAAGATGCAATCAAGAGGACTGTAAACACTTTGAGTGATAGTCTTCCATTAAAGCATGTTTTATACAGGCATTGCTGAAAGCAATAATGCAGAGTGTTTTGTTCACCCCAAGCACGCCATAAATAATGCAGTGTGACTCTTCACACAGTCATCTATATATACAATGCCAGTGCAGATAAACTACATCACTGTATGGATAAGTTATACCACAGTAAGTAATTGTTCCCAAAAGTTTTGAAGTAGCGATATTTGGGGGCTCTCACGAAACAACAGAATGTGTTCTCTGTCTCCTGCTTGAAGGACTAGGCTTGGTTAAATGAAAGGACTGTAATCCTGAGATGCAAAACCAGCTTGGATGGACAAGAAGCTTTTTCTAGCCTCTGGTCCCCCAAAACTCAAGGGTTAGAGCCTTTGGTTGAATTGGCTAGCTCTTCTTGACTTTGTCTTTGGGGAACTCGGGAGCTGTGTGGGTAGGGGGCTGGTAAAGAGGGGAAATGCTGGCATGTGGGCACTGAGGAGCGTGTGGACTTGGTCCTGGGTTGTTTTGGGAGGAATGAGGCTACTTGGGTACTCCAGAGTACTTCTCTGAGAGCACATCATTAACTTGTTCTTTCACTTTACATCTGACTCAATTAGTGAAGTTAAAATGTCCTTTTCTGGCTCAATGGTATGAGCTGCAAGGATTTCAGTATCCCGGTGGCTGAATGGACAGAGATGTGCCTCAACCATGGGAAATGATAACTAATACAGATTTAAATACCTAAAGTAAATCAGAGGTCTACTGTGCTAGAAACTGTACAAAACTGCAGAGTGACATTGTTCCTGTCCCAGATACTATGGTTTCTAAAAGTGAGCAAAATTGGGCTGTATATGGAAGAAATGAAGTATTACCTTTACTGTTCTAGATGAGCATGTAGAAAACAGATTTGGGGCCCAAGTGCTCAACACTCGGCAGCTCTCATTAAGAATTTCACATGATGTTTTAATCAAACTTGAGATCTAATATAAAATTTCTGGCCAATTTCTTTTTAGCTTCTGTATTTGACAAAATGTATGTATGTGAGTAATTTCACCATTTTCCTTGAAAATTAATTCCCCAAAAGGAAAAGACCTTTGCAAGCATACAAAAAAGCAAATTGAATAATAGCTTATAATGAAAGTTTAAAAAGGAGCAGGGAGGAAGAGAAAAACTAGGTTACAAAATTGAAAGTGTTTTGTATAAAAATGGATTTAAAAATAATTAGAGTAGACGAAATCTCTTTAGCATTGTGCCTTTATTAAAGCTTGTAAAGTGATTTGAGATTACTTGGGGGATGGAACTCTGAAAGTAAAACTTGTCATTGCATAGTGGAATTAAATCCCTTTTTCTTTTTTAAATTCTGAAACCAACACGCAATGCTGAGGATTTTTTTTATCTCAGCTGCTTAAATGTCAGGAATTAGTTTTTATCTGAGCAACCTGTTTATCAGAAAAATCCAGAAGTTCAAAGGAAGATAACTGAAGGCAATGGAAGAGTTGAAAACAGGCTCACAAATACATTTCTGTCATGGCTTTATTCTCTGGAAATAAGTAGTACTGCTGCTTTTAGCTGTGCATAAATGAAAAGTCAGGCATGCCCTGGAGGAAGCAGAAAAAGATCAGTTTAACACCATCGTTAATACTTTGACCAGCAGCCAGATGACAGGCTCCAAATCTGTATTACAGGTCTGCGCTATTCCAGAGCCCGGATTCCCAGCCACCCTGCTCCCTGTTTTCTGGAACCTTACTTCTCAGGGGGGCTGAAATAGAGACCAAAATCCTTGATTTCCACATTAATTTCTTTTCTATTTGTAATATTCTGTTTTATCCCCCCAAAAACCTGTGAGCCGAAGTCAGAAAGCCTCAGTTTGCACTCTAACTATAGTGTCTCGGACATTTTATTTTCTCTTCATGTTAGTCATAGACTGCTTGAGACAATCCTTATTATATGTGTTCTGTTCCTCCCCTGGAGTACTCTTGGCAGAAAAGCTAGCTTGGTGAACTCTGATCTTTGTGCGTTCTAAAAGCTGACAGCAGAGCCTGGAAAATTGCATGTTTCAGGGGAAAGTGGAGAGTGAGGTATCAGAGGCTGCCAGAAAGTCACCCAAGAAAACCGGGGGAGTTGGGTGGTCAGGAGCGGAATTGATGCTGCAGCAGCAAGAAAATGTGAGTGCAGACGCCTGGTAAGACCATGGCTCTGTGCAAGGAGATCATGGTTTTCAGATAGGAAAGAATAAATACATCATTATAGCTGTTAGTAAAAGAATGGAAGTCTGCATAGGAAGGAAAAATGCCTGAAATACGGCACTAGAAACACAACAAGCCCCCTCCCCATGCACGGTGTTTAAAAAGGGCTAGTGAAGCCCCCGAATAGCCTGTTTGTGTGGTATGAATAGCTGGTTCCCATCTGGACTGGGTTTAGACGGGATGCCTGCTTGCCTCTCATGTGCTCTCTTTCTCTACATGATCTCACAGTTATTCTTTAAAGAAAAGACATTTTTAGATACTCAACGTTGTTGTAATTTAGGGCTGAAACAATAAGCACATATATAGTGGCAGTTCAGTTGTTATTGAAATTACCAAGTATATAATATGAGACACTAATAGGCAGAAGGTGGTCCTGTGTGCAAGAATGGGAAATTTACATTATACTTCTAAAAAATTTATTTCAGTTATATAGTTGCTCCATGCAGTGTTCAGAGTGGATATGAGGACATGGGAAGTTTATGGCTGAGCTGTCCCAAGTATTTTTTTTTCTTGCAAGAAATTTTTTTTTCACCCAGGACTAAACTGAACTGTAAGGTTGAGAATGTTTGTGTTGTCTTTAAGAAAACAGAAGGAAGATTTTTTTTTTTTAAAGATAAGAATGTACAAAATGCTAACTTTAATGTCTTTGCAATTTTTCCTTCAGTTTACTCAATGCAAGTGGTTTGCAAAATCAGTTTGAATGTTAAAAACACTGCGGTGTTGCCAATTCTACGGCACTGCTTGCCTGTCTTGCATTTTTTCCAGTGGAGAAAATATTTGAAATGTAAAGTTTCACTGTGCTCTAGTCAAGCATACCAAGGAGGAAATGGGCTTTGCTTGCAAAGATGGAAGCTGTCCAACATTATAATGTTATTTATAGTGTATAGCAATTTTTCCTGAAGGCATGTCTGTTTGTTTGAGGGAATGCGAAGGAATTGAACAGGAAAGCCTTGGGTTCTGTGGAGTGCAGGTGACTGGAAAATCCACCAATTTTCATTAATACTACTGGGTGTCTTGACTGGTTTATACAATACACTGTTTCCTAATTGTGTTGGGATCAGAGGTTCTGAAGTGAAAACGTGGTAATGAGATGCTGCCACTTAAATGGCAGCAGTTGGATGGAGGTGGAAGATGGGTTGAAAGAAATCAGTGAGTATTCACCATTGCAGTGTTATAAATGTTATAAATGACAGGACTAATCGTGGTCTTAATTACAGTGGTGTAATTCTGGAAAAATAGATTAAGGCATTAAAGTTAGACAAATGTAACAGCTATTAAATGAGTGAGATAAAAATCAGGCTATCATTTTATCTCTCTCTATGTATGCATGTAATCTGTAGGCTTCTGTAGCTTTAAACCAACAGATCTGGATAGTAGTTTATTCCAGATATTTTTTTTTTTTTTTAAACAGAGTATGAAATAGTAAGCCAATAAACTTCAAGTGGATGTCGCCGGTGAATGAGCAATATTATCTCTTAGCACCCAGGCACGGAGCAATGGTGATATATTTTCCAAGCAAACACAGACATTGTAATTTCATTACTGTGTTAAGTACAGTAATCGTTTGGTGTAGTATAACTACATGTCTTTTCCCCTCTGAGCTTGTTCCCGCATCACGAAATTAATCCTTGTTTTGACCAAAGTGTAACTCTCATGGCACGCCTGTAATACTCCTGCCAACATTGCTCTAATAGCGCTGTGGCACTCTGTCATCAGGCTCCCGTCATTTGGATAATCCATGGCTGTAATACATCATTTATGTGCTATTGTTTTGATGATGTATGAAAGTAATGCATCATTACAGGACTACCGGCAGAAATATCCCAGAGGCTGTCATGCTTTGTAAGAGGGGAAAAAAAAAAAAAGTCTTTATAAATGTGAAAAAGAGATTAGTTATTTATGGGAGCTGAAAAGGAGGAAAGTTAGAAGGGAAGTAGAGTGAGGAGAGAGAATATAATACCGGGATGTTTTGATTTCAAGAGGTACCTAAATCAGTAGAAGCTGCAGGTATTTATTAAATCCTAAAATTAGGAAAGGGAATTTCTGTATTTCCAGTTGCATGCTTTAAGCATAGTGCCCTTTACCACTCTTTATAACTGCTGAAGGGTGATTAAGGCACTGTTTGGAGCCAGGAGACATGAACTCAGTGCTGGGCTCTGTTAATGCACGCCTTTCCTGTGTTGGGTTGTATGTATAGAATAGACACTTGATGTTCTTGTCTGTCTATGCTGTTTTGTGCCCAACACTAATGTCATTGTTAGAATTAGATGGGTAACTATTAAAATGACAGTATTCTTAGAGAGTCCTTTTATTTAATACTGTACATTCTGGACATACTGTACATACTGGAAGGCTACCAAAAGACATTTAAGGGTAAAGCCCTGATGGAGTTTGACACTTAAATAACACATGGTCCAGGCATCTGGAGTCACTGCCAGGCTCTCTGGGATTAAGGTCCTTATTGAACCTCAGCATCGGCCCCGTAAGTGAAGATGACACGCTATGATTATTTGACTAACTTGGCACAGCAAGTTCTGCCGGTTCTACTAGAAGAAATACAGTGTGTGCAAAGATGGGCTGCCTCTGGGTATCTCAGCGGTTACTCTTTTTTTAAAAGAAAGCTCTGTGGAGAGACCTTTGATTTCATACAGTATTTTCCATATTTTAGATTTCTTGTTGCTTTTCAGTTCAGGGCCAGCAATCTGGCTGGTCTGGTGGCATCTACTCACATTGCCTCAGTTACTGTCCCAAAGCATGCAGATTTAGGAGGCTTTCTGCAGTCCAAAATTGTACCTCATTTGTCCTCTTCTTATTTCTAGCAGGCTCTGGCTCCTTGCCTTTGCTCGTCCGAGTCTCTCGCTCCTGCTCTTTTTTCATTTTGAACCAGAAAGTGAAAAAGCCTTTCAGACTCAGTCTCTCTCCGTTTCAGGTGATTACAAAGTCAATTGTTCTCAGATTTCTTTTCAGCCTGCCTCAGAAGTCCTGGTTTCTATTTCCAGCTTTTGATCACTAATTCTTTCTTTGGTAAAATGCCTGTCTGTGGTGCAGCCCGTCTGATTAATACGGTTTGCAGTAATGAAGAGCCAGTACCTAGGTGATAGGACACAGGGATCATTATGTGATGGGCAATACCTTCAATGCAGGCTTACACACCTGGGATTGGTTTTGCGAGGAGAAAAGCTGGCCAGAAAAGTGTTTGGAAAATTATTAGGGCATCTTGAAATTCCATTTGGGTAGCCCTCTGAAACTTAATCTTACTTTTGGGGTCAGGAAACATCTTTTTATGGTTAAACAGGCTTTAAGGCTTGGAAGTTAGTTTTTATACTTGTTCTGTATAACTTCAACTGATGTGCTGCTCTTACCTAACTTTATTTCTGACTGATATGAAAAATGTGGGGAGTGAAAAAGAAGAATGAATGTACACTTGGACAAGGCTTCCACAGAGCTTAGCTCTGCTCAGAATTGGAATAAAAGAGCTGGAGTCTATTGATAACAAGCTGTGAAAAATCTCATCTGGCTGTGAGTATGATGCACCCAAAAGTTTGGACCTGGATGTTTGTTTCATTAAGATTTTGGGTTTTTTAAAAAAATTGAATGAGTGAATGTGGCTTTTTCCTTCAAGTCTTTAATTCTGTCATCATCCCGTTGACATTGGGGGAATTTTGAGTGCAGGGCTGGGTAAGAAGAACTTGTTGGCAAAAAGGAATACCATTTCTTTGAGAATGAGGTTGCCAGTGATACGCTTGTGTTTTCCACTGGGCCGTCTCAACTGTCATTTTCATACAATGTGAACTAAAATAACACACCTCACAACTTTTCACCCAGAGAGATTATGCCTATTTTAATTTCATTGCCACAAACTGGGGAGCTTTTTATTTTACTGTCAGGAAGTGATGTAAGCTGAAGGTGTTTGTCACCCTGGTTGCAGTGTGAGCCCCCAGCTGTGCAGGGTTCCTGTTCTCCAGCTGCTGTGGAGCACGGCCGCGTGGGCTGGCGTACTTCACTGCCATAAGAATATTCACAGAAAACTCAGGGTATTTCCATTGTAGCTTGTGAATGGGCTCTGCTAATTATTGGGGCAAAGATTGTTGTTTAATACACTTGTGCAGCGCCTTGCAAGGGCCTGCCTTCTCCCACTGGAGGTCGAGGGGTGCTGCTGTAATGCAAAAAATATTCTCTGATGGTTTCCTCCCTGTCCTCAGCCTCCTTCATCTGCTTGTTGATCTCATCTCACCTGCTGCTTTCCTTTGTGTTCCTTGTTTTCTCGTTTCTCTTCAAACAGTATAAACATGAAAGCAATGTAAGCTAATCCTCACCTTGCACGTACACCCTCAAAACAAATCCCATTTGGAGCAAGCAAAGCAGTCCCTTCCTGAATGTTATCTCAGGGCTTCAGTCACTCAGTTTGGCTCCTGTACGTGATGCCAGTTCAGGTTTTGGCAGCTCAGCTAGTATATAGATTTCTGCTTATGATGATCCCTGCAAGGAAGCAGTGGCTGGCATATAGACATGCAGAGCAGAAATAATTTGCCTGGCATCCATCTCTTTCTGCTACGTTCGGTGACACCAGCAGCCCTCATGGGTCCTGGAGAATGTTAATACTAAAAAATGCAGGCTTACAGGCATAAGTGCAAATTTTGGACACTGTTCAATGATTGTGGCATAATTGTCTTGTGGATATGCAGTATGAACCCACAAAATAAAACTAAGGTATGTGGAGTTTGATAAAGGTGATGGCTCAGTCAAATCTTAAATTCTCTGAATGCAGGAACTCACACCGAGAAGAGAGGGACTAAGCAGGAAGTCTCTGAATCTACAGTACTTAATGTCTCTCTGCATTGTCTACAAAAGAAAATGAAGCTGTTTAGTTTGGGGTTTTTTTTTGTTTTTTTGTTTTTTGTTTTTTTTTTTAAACAAAGCAGTGATGAAAGACTTAAGAAATGGCTTTTGATCAAAACGTTAAACTGAGCTACAATAAAACTCTTCTTGTTGGATTCATTTGGAGTAATATTTACTGTTGCTAGCTCAGTACAATGAAACTGTAGATTTTAAAATATCAAATTGTATTGCGAGGTTTGACCGGGAAAGTGTAGTTTGGAATGAGTTCAGTGTCAGAAATCCTGCATACGCACATCAGCTCAGCTGGGCTGACTGCAGCGCATTGGTAGGTGTTCCTGGAACAGTCATCCCTCCTACGTCCCTGAGGTGATTGATGCCTGAGTGTCCGGTTTGAGCCATTTTTGAGATAGATATGCAAAGTTGGGATTACGCAATAATAAAGCAATAAATAAACCCCTCACCAGCCCCATTTCAGGCCCATCTTGAGGTTTTGATGGAATTGAACCGGTTCATAGTATTTGTCCCAACTCACTGCACTGGACTGGGTTGCGCTGAGATGCAACAAACACTAAATGCTCAGACTGCAAATATTCTTCAAGTTACCAACACAAGACTTAGCACTGAAGAAAAAAGAGGAAAGAAGAGAGAGTGAAAAAAGAAGCCATTGTTTTCAGCAAAAAGACGTTTAGTACTTCATCATTTCCAGTCGCTTCCTCTCTCATGATCAAAACTTGATCCCTTGTTTTGTATTTACAGGCATCTTTAACATCTGCTTCCCCCTTGATTCAATTTGCTAGACCCAAATGATTGCTAGTTAAAATACACATGTAGGCTATTCTGTGTCTTAATTGTCTGAGTGCCATCTAATAACAAAAGAAATAGATAGAGAGGCTGTGATTCTGAGTAAAGATTTATCTGATAGGAGCACGCCTTCCTTTTAAAAATACTGGATATTTCCAAAGTAATTTTTAGACAAAGTGGCTGAGAATTGTCTACCTTTGTGTCTGTTCAGCAAACTACAGTTGAGGATTTCAAATGACATGTGATTTTTTTTTTTTTTTTTCTTTCCCAGTTATACTACTGGGAATGGACACAAGACTAACACTGCATGAATATGTTTATCCAGAAGAATCATATCATGGAAATCAGGATAAAACCTGGGAGATTCACTTCATTTTTAATATTTTATGGAAAGCCATGCTAACTGTTCTAAGTTGTTTCTGTCAATTATCATCACAGAGATTATTTCCCTTAAAAAAGTAGTTTTAATTAAAGTGGAAAGTTGGGGTTTCCAGGGTATTTAGAATGTCTTTAAACCTGAGGAGTCCAGTCATGTATTTTTAGCCTAAGAAGCTATTTTGTGAGCAATTGTCTTAGGACACTCCCAATCGGTAGCATTTTTTTTTTTATAAATAATCTTATGAAGCTTTTTGAATGGATGAGACATAGGCAAGTGTGAATATGTGGTGACCGAGACCAGGCTGGACTCCAGGCCTGGCTTAGGATGTGCTGAATTTAGCTGGGTTCATGCGTAGGTGTAGATGGAAAATATGTGGTCGCCGAGTTTCATATGCTTGACTTCTTTCACTTGCTCTTCAAATGGTTATAGAGGTCCAGCAAGGGAAAATAAGCTATTTTTACAAGCTGTAAGTTCATGGTTATGACCCATACGTGGTAAATGATTGTGGAAGGGACAGGAGTAGAAGTGTTGCTTGTTTCACGTGTTAGAGGAGTTGTCTGGTTACAGGCAGATGGTCAATGCACCAGTTGGTGTTTCTCCTTTTTTTCCCCTTGCTTTCACCAGAAATTTCATTCTTAGCAAAATTGGAGTCCGCATGTGTGGTTGTCATTTAATGTGCACTAAGCTGAACTTTCTCGCAATAGCACTTTGTATTCCAGTTTATGGGAAGTGAGTTGTAGCCTCTTCTCGTTTGTAGAATATGAAATGAAGTCCATAAAGGGACAGTGTTACAGTTGGACTTCCCACACAGCACAGGTCAGAAGATTACAGCTATTAACTTCATACTGCAAGTGTTAATTACCGTACACACAATGTGCTTAATTCTCTTTTCATAGATCTTATTTAGTATAATGTACAAGTTAATTTTCATCACCTAGAGTGGAGTTATTCTTATCTCGCTCAAATGCATTTAGGCAAAGATACTGCGGCGAGCCATCGTTTTTAGGTATACTAATGATAAAGTTGCAGATATGTTATGGTGACGAAAACACCAAAGGTAAAGAAGTGGAGTAATTTACATTTTTGTGGAGGGCACCTATGGCAGAGACACATACAATGAAGCTGTCTTTATTCTTTCCTTTTCAGGAAATTCAGAATCTATCAGAAAACATTATTTTCTTCTAAGTTTGATCATTTTTTAGTGATACCATTCAAAATTGGAAGCAATGCAATTTAAATGCATATGGTTACAGTTCTGTAAAATTGATGAAGCCCACTGAAGTGGGGAGTAGGGTGGTTTGCGTCCCAGCAAATGGTCTGGCAGCTACTCTAATTGCATTTTATTCTTTGGCAAGTGATAATAGTTTTAATTTTCTGCTACTTTTAAATGACTTTAGTGATGCTTTATTCAAATTTCAGCTTTTTCACACAAAAAGAGCAAGAGTTTTATCTTTCATGAAGCAAACATGGGTTGAACACCTCTTATTTTGTAATTAGAAGTAGGAAAAGAGGGATAAAATTCAGAGAGGATGCTGTGTGTGTTCTAACCAAACGAAATGTATGAAGGATTGGATCATGCAAAAGTTGTAAGAAGGGGAAAAAACATTTTGGCACTTTCAGCATTTAGTCTGATTGTCCCTTTGGCGTGTTCTGACAGACTCAGATGGAAATCAAGTCGATGTAGCAAAGGTTCTATCAGAGTGCAATGATTGGAACTTTCCCATAGAAATAAAACATTTTTGCGGGTTTAGTTAAAAGTCCAGGTTAACTCATCTATTAATGCTTGAATTTCATGCTTTGCTGTAAATCCCACCTATCTAGAAGATGCAAGGGGTCTTTTTTTTTTTCCACTTTCTGCACACATTTTATTTCTTCTGGTGGTCCCACTTCATTAAACATACACATCTTCTCATTTCAGCTTGTACCTGAAATGCGGGGCCTCTGTATTCACAATTCATAAAGCATCCTTCCCAGTAGTCTAAGCAGCAAGTCTCAATTGTGACATGCCGTGTTAAGAAGAGCAGAGCTGGGGGAAGAAGGGTTGGGAATCTGCATGTCCTTGGAGTTGAACATCTCAATCCACCAAAGAAAACTGTTCATGGGTTTAATGCAACCATCAGGAACTTGAAAGCAAAACATTCAATTACCTGCTCAGCCACGGTACCCAATGTGACCCCAGACACAAGGCTTTCACCTTCTGAATTTCCATTCCCTCCATATCTGTCACCTTTCCCAGTGCAGAGTTAGTGTCAGGCTGAATTCGTTAATGTCCAAGAGATGCTCAGATACTACTCATAGACTAATGGGTTCGGAGGTGTAGTGGAACAGTGCGGAACAAAAAGCAGATGGTGCTGGTGAAGACAGGCTCAGCAGTATTATTGTATTTAATTTCTGAGCAGTTTAGTGACACGGGCCAGGTACCACTAACAAAAGTTCCTAGAAGAAATGTTTGCAGGACCAGGTTGCCTGGTTTTTAGTTATGTGGTATGAATTATAATTGCCTTTTTAAGGTAAGCTTGGGGTTTGTAAGTCAGGAGCATGTGTCATGGCAAATACTTCTATGCCTTTGATCAATTGTGCTCCTCTCAAGATAAAGGATTTCAAACAAATTGTCCTGTGACCTGTAATTAAATTGCACTCTTAAATGTTTTGTCAGGAACCGGGAAGAAAAGCTATCTTTGAAACACTGTTAATTAGATAAATTTAGATGAAGTGTTAAACAGTTTTGGGGTTTCTTGACAATTACGTTTTTAAGCAGTTCATTATGTATCGCCCAAAGGCCGTTTAACCAGCATGTTAACCTTGTGGACTGTCCCAGTGCATGGGTCGTGTGAAAGCTGAGGGATTGCTTTCACTGCATCTACTAACCCTGGAGTCAGGTCTCTTTAGGCAAATACACCATTATTTTCAGTTGGGTATTTGACCCCAAAGTTCATACCGAATAGTACCAACATGCTGAAATATCACTATTGCACAAATACTACTAATTCGTTTTGTGTGAGGAGGAATGTGGCATCTGGGGGTCCTGGTGGACAGCCTGCTGAACATGAGCCAGCAGTGTGCTCAGGGAGCCAAGAAGGCCAACAGCATCTTGGCCTCTATCAAGAACACTGTGGCCAGCAGGAGTAGGGAAGTGATGGTGCCCCTGTACTCAGCGCTGGTGAGGCTGCAGCTTGAGTACTGTGTTCAGTTTCGGGCGCCACAGTCTAGGAGGGACATTGAGGTGCTGGAGCGTGTCCAGAGAAGGGCAACAAAGCTGGTGAGGGGTCTGGAAAACATGTCTTCTGAGGAGTGGCTGAAGGAATTGGGATTGTTTAGTCTGGAGAAGAGAAGGTTGAGGGGAGACCTTATTGCTCTCTACACCTACCTGATAGGAGGTTGCACAGAGTTGGGCGCTGGTCTCTTCTCCTAAGTAACTAGCGATAGGACAAGAGGAAATGGGTTCAAGTTGCGCCAGGGGAGGTTTAGGCTGGACATTAGGAAAAAGTCTTTCACTGAAAGAGTTATCAAACATTGGAATGTGTAGATATGGTGCTTGGAGACATGGTTTAGTGGCGGACCTGGTAGAGTAGGGTCAATGGTTGGACTAGATGATCTTAAAGGTCTTTTCCAACCTAGATGATTCTATATGTGATTTACGCCTTTTAAATACTACGCTCTTCCAAAATCCAGAATACCTGGATGTACAGTTCTGACTTCAGGGAAGATTGTTCCAAATACGAATACGATCATTGCAGTTTACGCACATCATATATGCAGGCAGGAACACTGGTACCATGTATGTTATTAGGTGGTGCCTCTTGTGAAAGAACCATCCTCATTTTGAGCAGCCCTGGATGGAAGATGAATAAACTTAATACTCAGTTGTGAGCTGTCTGGTGGAGGTACACACTGACCCCTCATCCAGTCAAGCATGCCTCTGCGTACGTTTTCCATGCTGTGTGAAGGATGAGGTGCTCAGTTAAAGAGTCTGCAGAAAGGGGTATATTGTCACGGGTTCAAAGTGATGCATTGAATACTTAGCTTTAGTTTTTCTTGAATTTCTAATTGGTACCTGGCAGAATATTGGCTAGGCTCCGCTGAAAAGCGGAGTCTTAGTGAATTCATCTCTCTAAACTCCTGTGCTGCAGGTCTGTCAGGTTTTGAAAACTCTCCCGTGTTGTTTTGCAGGGAACCTACTGCTTGGTGTAGCTTCTTGAGCTAACAATGTGACACCGCGCTGTTGTAATCTGCCACACGTGGTGTTCTGTGAATAAGCATGCTTAGCAGTTCCCTTCTTCCACCTTGCACCGAGCTTGGTCCAGAAAGAGCAAAACACTGGAAGCAAACAAGGTGTCAGCAACGTGCTGTTTCTGTGAAAGCTGAACCAACTGTGCAAGGGAGCAAACGCGGGAACTGTTTTGGGTGAGCTCTGACTCATTCACTTCGCTCCTCGAAGTACCGTGAACAGCTTGGCTCATGGTCTAAATCAGCCCTCTCTCGATATCCATGCGACCCCTTTCCCTGCGGTACATGAGTAGTGGGGTAGTGGAATGGTCCTCCCATCCATCCCTCCCCTGATGTTCAATACTCCCAAAGTGAGACTGGGGTGTCTGAGAGTTAGAGAAAATAAATGCCTTTTAGGTATGGAGGGGAAAGAGGCTTTGTCAGGGGGAAATCTGAGCCAGCTCCTTAAAAATCAGACAAAATTTGCATGGAACTGAGGCAGGATGTTTCAGTGACAAGTGAATTTTAATCTCAAGTAAGAAGAGAGTCAAGGGCTTAGGATTCAAATAAAAGAGGCAAACTGTTACATAATGATTTCTTTTTCCATTAGGAAAACATTGCTTCAAATATGAGGGTTCTTTAATGACTATGTTCGATTGCTTGAGAGAACCTGTGTATAATGAAATCTTTTTAATATACAGTGTGAATGGTTCTGTTATCATACGTATTTCCAATTTGTAATTAAGCACCTTTAAAAAACTGCTCACAATTAAAGTGTCAGTGCTTTCTTGAATAGTCTTAATTTCAGTAAGCTTTTGATGCTTTATTCATGGAGAATATTAAAAGGCACTTAGTCATCCGTGAAAATATATGCATGGTATATAAGGCCAGAGTCAAAGGGATGGATGAGGAATAGCAGTCAGAGGTGCCAGTTCTTGTGGAAGAAGAGATTTAACAATTTTGAATAGTTACTTCAAATGCAGCAAAATATGTATATGTTAATATAATTTCAGATAATTATCTTCCATTAGCTAATTTGGGGCTCAGTAATTAGATGGCTAAAAACTCAAAAAACCTGCATGTATTTTATATGGGCCAACCTTATTGGCAGATTATTATGTGCCTTTTCTTTGTGCCAAGTCAAGTATTCTCATTCGCCTTGGAGGAACCTGGCTGTCTGATCTGGGTTTTTTCTCAGTGTGGGTTTGTGGGGTTTTTTTCGTCTTTTTGTTCATTCCTACATAAATGTTAAACAGATGCTGATTTGAATGGTAGCCTGGTATATTAATTACTGCACATAATGAATCTCAGAAAATGTAATAAAGGACTAATTGGTGTCAATAAAAATAACACTGACAAATGCCTTCTTGTATAATGTAAGCAATGTTCGGTATCACATAAGCAAGAGGAAAAAAAAAAAAGCCACCTCCTATGGGGAATACTCTGCCATTTGATTTTCCTCTGGAAGGAAGGCTTCAGCTGGATGCTAAATAAATAAGGCAGTGAATGTATGAAGTACAGGTGCTTGTCAGCCTTGTTGGCTGTTTGTGTTTGGTTTTATTGATTTCTGCCCAGGAGTATTTGTTTTAAGCTCGGGAGAATTTGATATTGAAATTAAAGGTTGATGGCACCTTGGCTATTGCGTTTCTTTCCTGCTGTAAAAGCAATGTGTCATGGGGTGGTGTCCTGGCTTACATTCCCTGGACAGACACAGTGCTCAGGGCATTCCCACAGCCTCCAGAGATCCTGGATGTGTTCAGGCACACCAGGTGCTGAACCTGAACCCAAGGGTGGTCTGGAGTGTGGTGTGGCCCCTACTCACCTGCCCAGCTGGGCTGGAGCCTTTCTGCTGACTTTCCTAGGTTTGATTTCAAATTATGTGAAAAGGGATAAACTTGATGGCTGGTGCCACAAGATGCCAAGAGCTCAGCTCCTGGTGAAGTCACGATGTTCAATGGAAATGGCTCACCAGGCAACTGCTGTAACTTCATGTCATATCTTTCTCTTTCTCCAAAGCTCCGGGCTTCTGTCAAGCATGCGGAAGGCAGAAATGACTCAGAAGGAGGTGCCAAGAGTGAGGAAAGGAGGAAAAACATAGCTTTTGAGTTTTTATTCTGCTTTCCTCTTTCCCACACTCCAAATCCTCATGTGTTGACATGTCCTATTTTCATAACTTTGCCAAAGAGTCTTTTCTCCGAACATATTTATTAGCACCCAGCTGCCTAGGCTTTCTTACACCCGTCTCTCTTGCTCATCAGGCTCTTGTCATGGGATTTGCTAATAGCTTAAGCATGAGTTATCAAGGTCAATGGAAAAATAATGTTGCGCTCCGATGTGGAATTTCTTGTTTTTCCTAGCGGCACTAATAAAGGCTCAGTTAGAATAACACTGCCTTATCTGCCTTTTGCTGACATTATATATTTCACAGTTTAGGGTAATGTTTTTGACATGTTCTTTATTTCCTTTACTTAAGGCTCTCTGGGTAAATTTCTTTCTTGTTCCATTCTCGAAGGGTTTGTCTCAATGATTCGTTAGCCCTCATGCCCATCCCTTTGCTGCTCCTCTGTCCTCAAGCACATTTCCTCTGCACCTCTCAGTTTGCTCGCATGCTCCTACCCTTAAATAAAACCCCACCACCTTGATGAGATTTCAGTTGAGAATTTCAAAGAAACGGAGCATCGGAGACATGCAGGAAAGCTCTGGGTGCAAAGAATGAATTTAGCGAGCTGGGTGGTTTACTCTTTATCCCCCAGCCCAATCTAAATGTCAACACTAATTAAATTTTCCCTAAAATTAATCCTCTTTCTTTCGCCTTTTCTTCTCCATCACCTTCTCTTCCTTCTCCCCCCACCCCATCCCTGCTAGTGGCCGTCAAAAGTTCTCAAGCAGACCTATTTCAGGTTCACCAGTTCTCCTACTGTCCGTTAGACAGAAATTCACAGCACTTCTATTCCCGACTTCTGTTCCCACCTTTTGCCACTGACCTGCTCTATAACTTCCCCTTTACTACTGCTGCTTAATTATAGCTGTGACGGATTCAGGGCAGAGATGGTCCCAGCGGATGTATGTCTGTACCACACTAGGGATCCAGAGCTGTGGCTGAAATTTTTACTGCTTTCAGTAATTCGTATCCAAGTAGTAATTGGCTGAGGAATGGAGATTGGGAACAGGTTTAAAAAAAAAATAAAAATTCATGTGCTTATTCCTTTCTTTTTTTTTTTGTTCTCCCCTGGAACAGTTTTCCAAAAGAAATATGTACTTGTACTTAAATAAGGACCTGTTCGTGTGTGTGCAGATTTTTTTTTAATTTTCATATTCATACCCTTGCTCAATGAGGCAGATAACTAATTTAGCAAAAAGCATAATATCCAGAAATGGTTATTTAGTATCTATCCTTACGTATGTGCAAAATGCTCAGTATTTGGGTCTCTGATTCTGTCTGTAGCCTTTAGCTACAGAAGTATTATTAATGAGCTCCGTGTTGTGTATCTGCAGATGTTCCAAGATCTCTCTTCATGGGGAGTTATGCAGCATACTAAATTTTCATGCAAGCAGTCTCTCCACCACAAAGGTATAAAATCGGGAAACTTGGCTAAATCCACCAAGGCAACTGAAGGAATATGGTTATTTGAGGCAGTAACTTTAATAGAATGGGCATATGCATAGCAATAAACATCCCCTCAACTTTACAAAGAGCCTGGCAAGGGTCACAGCACAAGGTGTTTATTACTGTAAGAGTCATTAGTGCTGAAAAGACAGATTTCAAGGCATTTGGATTATCACTATCAAATGTCATCTTTGATATAAAAATGTAAATTTCACAAGTATCTGTCGACTCTTTGTTATAATTTAATTATCAGAACAAGCACTTTTTCATCTAGTGGATGCTGCTCTCAGCAAATTGAAAAGGGAGGCAATTAGCAACTGCCAGTTTCCCAGCTATATGGGACTGTTGCAGCTCCTTGTTGTTTTAACAGGTGCTTGAAGTGACATTCCCTTATGGGATCAGCCTAAAAACCTACACGGTACTGGAGTTCTTCCACTTGAGGCTTAACCGTTGACTGAGTGACTTGCTCAGCCTTGTAAATTATGGGCATCATTGGAAAGTAAGAGGTAAGAACAGATGCAGGTGGGACTTCGGCTTCTTTAGAAAAATCAGTCTGAGAGCATTTTGTAGACTTAGTTCACCTTTGTTTGTAACTCTGAGCTGGCTGGAGTTATTCCTCACTTTGGCAGGGGTTATTTTTCTGCCTCCATATAAAAATCTGCGGAGGCTCTTGTGTGCATCAAGTATTTCAGAAAGCTGTTGTGAAACTTGCTTTGATATGTTTTCAGAGCCAGATACTTCATCAAGGCTGCTAATCCATGTCTTTATTACATCTTTTAAATCTTGGGACTACTTATCAATCATTCATTTCTTGATTTGTATTTCCCAGGTAGGGAAATAATTAAGAATTGACTTTGAAACCAGGAAACATGTAACCACTTATTAAATAAATAAATAAGTAAAAATTATTGAACCAAATCATGCAGGTGAAGCTTGTCAAGGATTAGCAATGTAACTGATTTGTAGCCTGAATTCTGTCACTAGCTTTATAGAATCAACCGCTTCATGAACAAAGTAATTGACTCCCGGATGCCAATTATGCCTTGTACTAGTTAGTTTTTTATAGTGCATATACATTATTTCATTAAATGCGGGGTTTGCATTTTAAATGCAAAATTCCACTTTAACTCCAGTAAAAACTGAAGGTCCCCATTCTCTGAGATTAAAAAACCAACCAACCAACCAAAAAAACCCACAAAAAAACCCCAGAGAAAACCCCCAAACCCTCGGAACCTACCCACTGCACAATAGGAAACCTGTGGCAGTTCAGTTGATTTGTCTATGCAGCATCACATTATCCAACAAGAAATAAGAAAATAGTGCTTATCTAATATTAAATTATAGCTGTAGCTGCCCTTTTTCTCATTTTCTTCTTTTACTCACTTGCAAGAGCCATACGGTGATGTGGGTGCTTGGTGTTTACAGGATCGGTGAGATGTGCTTTTTCTTGCTAATACAATCTTAAGATGTAGTGATTTAAAGTGTGGAGGGATTTCTGAAGTATTTGCCAGGTAGGTATATGAGGAAGGAAAAAAAATCTTTTATAATTTGTATTTGTGTTACTCTGACATATGCAGTAGATTATGCTGACTGAATGGTTTATAGAAATGAAGCCAAATAACTGGCAATAAAAGTGTTACGCACAGAAGTGTGTAAGTGGCACCTGGCAGAAGCTGACTGACAAAATATAATAAATATTTGACATGTCCTGTAAATATGTGACACTCGGTCAAAATCCGTTTGAGTCGCAAAGCACCTAGGGCATAATAAAGTTTAATAGCACCATTTCAATTTCACCCATTTGCTTACGATGTTTTATTATTGGGATCATTCAGCTATGGATTTTTGAGCTCTGAATTCACAATTTAAAGCATGGGGCTTCAAAAAGTATCAAAGGACCGACTCCCTTAGATGTGAAAGATAGATTCAATCTCCCAGTATTTATAATTTTCCATCCTTTTGGCACAGCTACAACTTGTGCTGAAAGCTTTCCAATGAATCAGTGTCCCCTGGAATGGAAGGAAAAGTTGTTAACTCTGCGGCCACGTTCGAGCATCGTGTGAAATACTGAGCAGGGTGTGCAACTGGAAGGGAGAGAAGCAACACCGAGGGCACCCAGAAAGGAATGAAATGGGGACAACAAACCCAAAGGGAGGGACGTGTTGTTTTATTGCATGGCACTAGATGAAAGTTGGGTGAAACCAGTGATCCGCGCAATCTGATAGTCGATCGGTGATCAAAGGAAGCAGCAATAGCTGATTTTGTAATAACTTGCCTTCAGGGAAAGGTTCCTTAGCCCTCATGATTAAGGTTGATATAGGTCATATGGTAGCTCTTTAGAGGAGGGGAGTGCAGTGCTGGCTGTGGTTAATCAGCTGCTTCTCTCCTGGAGAAAGCTGCAATCAGCTCTCAGAGCAGAGGGACGCATGGGGAAGCTCTATGCAGGAACAGCGGGAGGAAAGTGCAGTTGAGAAAACAGAAATAAGGAAGCAGGAGCTGCTTTAACTTTTTTGAGCAGGATGTTGATTGATGTTGAAACAATAAACGCACCCCTGGAGCCAGGGACTGAAATACAGATATTGATGTGCTGCTCGGTAGATAAAATTGCTTATGAGGGGAAAAGCGGAGGCTGCAGCGGATTCTAGTGCCATGTAAGTGTTGCTCTGCAAGAAAATTCTTGTTTATTTTTGGAGGTCCCTCCAACTGTAAGAAAATATTCCCTGTAAGTCTGTCTGCCATATGCGTGCTAACAGGTTCCACAGAGTAACAAGAGCACCGTGTTAAATCTTATGCTGACTCCTTTTGAATTAATTTTGAATGCTTCTTTTCCCATTGCTTTCTTCAGTTTAGTTACTTATGCCTCTAGCTGCTGTAAAACAGGAGCCACGCTCCCCATCCTGGCTGGTTTATTTTTGGAGGTTTGCAATAAAGCGCAGATAATGTTGAAAAGGACAGTGTCAAACGTATGTATGGTTTTTATCCCATTTCAAATGTCTAGAGGCCTGTTTCATCTGAAAATTAATGTGAAGGCAGGCAGGAGTCCCACATATGGACTTCACCTGGAAAGATCACAAATCTAACATAGCATTTGTTAGTGGCCTATAGGGAAACTTTGCTTGCTTGCTTTTAGCAGTGCAGTCATTCTCCTCCTCTTCTGGGTCGATTATTCACACAGTAATAATAAAAATTTTCTTTAGATTAGCAGTGAAAATAAGTAGGAGGAAAATCTGATATACGAGCTGGTCGCACCGCCAGGGTAGTGCTGAAGCTAGTAGAATATTATAGGGACAGAAGCTGGCTCAATGCTATTTAATTTGAACTCATAAAAGCTGGTTGGTTATTCTGGGCATGCATGTATCCCTGCACAATTAGATATATGTTTGTCCTTGTTCTGTTTGTGAAATAGCCAAGCAAGGTTTAAATTCTTTCTGCCACAGCAGCTTGTTGCCAATGTAACTAAGCTTGAATTCAAGGAATAGACTTAATGAAGTTCGTGGACCTGATTATTTTTAGCTGACCATTAGGAGCTTTGTCCCAGTTCAGTTCCCAGTGGACTGTTGTCCAAGTTACAAAACCTGCCATTACAGTTGGCACTAATTGGGCCCCTTGCCGCAGTCATAACACGGTTTCCAATAATTCAATGGCCTGGGCATTTGAACCCCGTTCTAGGCAAATGCTCATTAACCTCCAATGGTATTTACTCTGAGCGTAGAGACTCGTTGGGCAGAGAAACTTAGATGAATAGCTAAGTATTGCGGTGGAAAGCAATGAGAGGTATTTGTGTAATCTCCCTCCTTGGAAAGCTAAATGCCAGTGTCGCTGCCTTTAATGACATTTCTACAAATATTGAGCTTGTGTGTCAACATGCAGGGACGTTTTCCTGGCAATATCTCAGCTGTTTTGCCGCTCTTTGTTACAAAGCAGCTGGGAATCTGTATGACCAGGGAAAGTGTTGGTGTAACATGATGATCATTTCTATTCCATTATCCAGTCTCACCCTCCTCCCCTTTCCCAGAGGTAGGAGAACCAGGTCCCCTCCTCACTGCTCAGCCCTTGGGACCGTGATGCAGTTCTTAGCAGCAATTGCCATCTTGGCTGAGTCTGGAGGTCCACCTAAGGCTGATCTTCAAGGGCAATCAATGCTGGATGCTGGCAGGATGTGTTATACTAATTAGCTAAAGGATAGTCTGCGTAGAGGTTTTCTGTCTGTACATGAAGCTGAGCACCACTTCAAATCTAGGCTTGTTCTATTCTATGCTATTTTATTATTACCTCTCAAGCAGCTTTTGCGGGCTCTACAACGCAGAAAACCAAATCTATAAAGGCGAAGTTTGGCAATTTGTTTTCAGGGCATGTAGAGCTAAGCGCATGCTGTGTTGTGTGGTGAAATCTTGTCCTGATTCAAAGCAGTGGAATTATACTAGTGGACATGAATATGATATTCCTTAGCACATTGAAGAAAGGTCTGCTATCCTCAAGTAGAAAGACTGTACAGTAAACGTTTCCCTCCAAGTTTTAATCTTCTTTCACCTTCTTTCTCAATTTTATAACTGCTGCTAATCCCTTTGGTTCCTGCTCACTTTATTCCAACAGATTTTCCATATGTAGGGAAAAAATTATTTTCTACTGCACGGCTTTCAGCTGTAAGGCAATGGCAGATTTATTGGTGTTTTCCAGCAGTATGCTACATGGTTTTTTATTTATATTTGTGATCAAATACTGGCCAGGTACCTGGTAACTGAAAGGATATTTAAGCAAATAAATGTCACCCTTGCCTAGAAAGAGAAATAGTACTGGAAAGAGACTATATTTATTCAAATTTGTGGGTGATATAGAGGGGATCCTCATGTTTTTTTCTTCTCTGTAGACTTAGAGTTGACAGAAGATATGCAAGATACTACTTGTAAAAATAATTGGTCCATATTTCTAGGGCTTGGTGATTAATAAGTCATGAATCATGTCACAGGTGGTTTTACATTGCATATTAAGTACTTATCAGTCATTTATTTAAAGCCAGTGTCAGTAATTTATAAATAGGAATGGCTGATGGGCAGGGAAATATCTGCTAATCTATTTCCAAGCGAATGAACAGTTTTGGAAATCCCATCCCAAAAGTGATTTAATCTTTAGAGTCTATGTAATTTTCATTAAGGGAAAAGGCAGAAGTACAGTCAGATCTGCAAGCTGTCAGCATAGCTGAGTTTATACTACTGAATGAAATTCCCCGGGGACAGGACGTACAAGAAAGAGAAAAGGACATCAGGAACGGTTCCTCTCCATGCAGACAGTTGATGTAGCAGGGCAAAAACAATGAAATAATCTGTACAAATTTAGAAAAGAAAAGGAGGTGAGGCATTAGCTGAAGAAACCAGTGTCATCAGATTTTTTTTTTTTTTACTATTATTTATTTATTGAGAGAATAAAATACATCTGTACTATCTAGGGAGCGAAGCAGGTGTATTGGACTAAGCGGAAGAGCGCGGACCACGGGATGAGAAGGAAGATCAGGAGGTAGGGTGAAATTACTGTGGCTGCAAAGGAGAAGAGGGGAGAATATTCCCCAGATTGTGCTGGGGAGGAGGAGAAAAGCTACAGGATGGAAGGAGAATCCAAGGAAGAAAAACTAGATGAGTCACTGGCAGTCAGTTTGCTTCTGGGTGAAGAAAACCAAACCCCATGGTATATTGTGCGTAAGAGAGATGGAGATCAGAATGGGGGAAGGTTTGCAGAGTAACTGGTGGTGAGGAGTGACTACTCTCTCAGTAACTTGTTGAAAAGTTATTTATTCTAAGGCCCTACGGGGACCTTAACATGGAGAAGGTTAATTAAGAGCTGAGCTGGCCACTATTCAAGGTGGAACTGTACTTTAAACAGGCTCAAGTAATACAAGCTTTGCTTTACAAGAGCTCTCAAACTCCAACAGCTGGTTTTCTTTTTCCCCTTAGCTCTTTCCTTATTCTCTTTTCCTGTTGCTTTTCTGACTGTGCCTTCTTCCTATCCTACCTTTAAGACTGAGCCCAATTAATACTGTGACGTGTTTACAAACACAAAATCTCCCAGCCTGTTTCCCAGTAATCCCACAGGGCGTGCGCTCCGTGGGCTGTGTCCGTGCTGACACCGCGATGTCTTGCTGTGTGGTGCATTGCCATGGAGATTGGGATTGCCATGGCAACTCGCACCTTTTCGAAGGCAGTAGCGAAGGCTGAATAAAAGGAGCTTTGCAAAAGTGAAATAGCAAAATCTCAGGATCCGATATTCAAACATCAGAAATCAGCCAAAAATTTTCCTGGTCTGGCATACTCCTCCTTTGCTTTGAGAATAACCAAAGCATTACATGCTTAAATAAATGGAGTTTTCTTAGTTTAAGTATTAGTAAATAAAGAATCTTTTGACCAGGCTTGGCATTCATACAGGGCTTAACAAAAAAGAAATATATTTAGGAACAGCCACTGCAGAATAGCAGTTGCTGCCTGCCTTTCTGCCGTCAGTGAATTTAAGGGCAGTCAGTTCAATAGATATCATTGCCTCAGTTGCTACAACCATAAAATGGGCATGCGAAGCAGGTGAAAGGAAGATGTTGCTGTTGTAGGAGGGGGCTTTAGGTGATGGGTTGCGGAAGAAATAGCAGCAGCAGATTGTAATTTCAGTCCCTTCTTGTAGGAGGGACCTAAGAAAGAAATGTCTGCTGGGCCATCCTCACCTCTGTCCTCTCACTGATGGATGGCAGGTAAAGAATGATGAGGAATCCTTAGAGGAGATCTAGGCTTGCATGTAGGCAATGCAGTAGTGTGTGGCATCATAGTACGTGGCTTTGCCCCCTTGCAAATCCTCATCTCCATGCTAACACAGACAGGTACCACATAGCCTTGTTTCCAAAACTGGAGGATCTCTGGTCTCTGCAAACAGACTGCTTGGATATATCACGGATTTAATGTATTGCCAAGGAAAGCCAAAATTTAAAAAAGCCCACTTACTGTATGTACCAGTCAGAGTTTGAAAAAAAACTGTTATGAGAAAATAATAGTAGATCATCAAAATCTTTTCTTTGTTTTATTTAGGTTAATTCTCTCCAGAATAGTAAAGCTGTTTTCACGTATTTTCCATATGTGTTTTGCAAGTTCTGAATGCCATTTTAAAATATCAATAAGATACAGGCTTTAGGCAAAATTACTTTTCACCCACTACTCGGTGTTTGAGACTTTTTTTTATTGTTAATCTGTGCCTTTATTTTTTTTGAAATAAAAATCCATATGGAGAACATAGCCAATAGTGTTGCAAGCTATATGACCATGAAACTGTATGTAGCCTTTTTCCTTACCTTTAGTTAAAACAAAAAATTTAAAAAATCCTGTAGATCTATCTATATATGAATCATTCCAGCACTACTATATCTTTGTGAGAGGTAGACATGTGCTATGAAGGAAGATTTCTTTTGTGCAATGGTAGATACAGATATTTTTTTGTGGAAGTGGAGAGGGGAAAAAAAGAAAGGAAAGTGCTTTTATGGCTGCCTGTTTTCAGCAAGGAGGGGGTCCTGTCTGAAAGCATTTTAACTGACAGACTAGCAAGCTGAAGTGTGCCACATATAATTGCAGCCCATCACAAATATATAATCATCACTACAGTGGATGCAACAATACATTTAGTGGGGGGTGGACGAATCTACAGAGACATGAAGAATCGAATCTTGAGGGAGATGTATAATGTTTCAAAGGAGAATAATTTCAGTAATGGAATCGTCAAGGTGACTTGGCCTGCTGGGGTAAATAGCCACTCTTAACTCTTCGGGCATGTTTACATGTCGACAGTAGGACACAGCTGGGGAGAAGAGAGGTGCCTTGGTTTTGCATCTCACCGGTATGGTACAAGGTTTTCTGTCTTTGCCCTCACTGTTGCTATTCTTTCTCTCTTTCTCACTTATCGTTGCCTCGTACAGTAAAATAACATCTTCCCTGCCCCTTCCATAGCTACTTCTGGTCCCTCACTGGGTTATACAAAATGATAAAATTTGCTTAAAAGCCTGCTCTTGGAGAGGAGTTCATCCTGAGTGTAGTCTGGATGTTTAAAGAAGTTTGCTGTAATACTGGCACTTGCTGCAGTCATTTCAATTCAATGTGTTCAGGCTACCAGTGATTGATAAAAGCATACACTTTAGAAATCTTTAGCACTTAATTCTTAGGAATTGCAGTTGCTCAGCAAATGTTATGGTGTGCCCTTTATTCAGCAATCATGAGACAGCGGTAAATTGCCAGAAATGAGTTCAACTGGAAAAAAAAAAAGGCAAAGAAAGGAGGACCCCCCCCCCCAGTCCAGAAATTACTATACACAAACCCACATATTTCATTTCACTGTAAAGATGTATTTCAAACCAATTCAGAAAGATTAAAGTTGGCAACTTTGCAATAAGATGATTTTTCCATCTTTTAAGTTAATAGCATGATAGATATAACTTTCATCTCTGAGAAGTCAAGCTCTTTTCTCGTTCCCTTTCAAGTGGTATTTTTTTGAAAGGTACAATCAGTTGCTTTTGTTGCAGGCATCTCAACATGTACTTTCTTGTGTGAGTTAAAATCAATGTCTGATATAATCTCTGCTGGAAGTCAGAAATGGAGCTGCTGGTTGCAGCTACTGAGCGAAATTTTGTGAAGATTCACTCTGGCAGCATTCCTTTCCAGATGTCTGAACATCTGAAGTTTTATCCCTAAAATGACCGTGGAAAATAAGTTTTAAGGGCCTTGAGTTGCTACTGGGAAGTTTGCATTTCAGTGCCTTATTTTGATGTCATCTCTGACTTCTGTATTTGTGTATTAAAAGTACTACAGTGATGACTACTGAGACTTCTGCAGACCAGAAGTTAGGGGCCTTCCACGTGGGAAACTGCTCGGTTGTGTTTATTTGTATTGGCGGGACAACATTTGCTGGTTTGCAAAGCCAAGATTGAGGAGATGATGATTGTGTTCACTTTAAAATGAGTAAGTACATAAGAATGTGGAAAGAAGATCCTTTCAAGTGGCGTGGATAGAGTATATGAATAATTTAAGATGTTTCCCAGGAGGTCTTCCAGACAAGCAGACTCTCAAGCTGCTTATTAAAGAAGAAGAAATAATTCTGTGCTGTCTGCTCATGGGATGTCCACAGATAGGTCATGATTTTAATGGTTAGGACCTCCAGCTGCTGCTTGCTAGACACTTCAACATGTAAAGTTGCATCTCTCTTGGATGGTAAAAGGGATTTGGATTAAGCCCACGAGGAGAGCTTGGCAGACTTCAGGCTATTCATACTGCGAGGTGTCTAACCAACAGGAAAATACCATGTCTAATATTCCACAACCTGTTCTGCTGTGGAATTAATGGATGGGCAAAGGGTCATCGTGGCTGCCTGGGAGAAAAATGGAGCTTGCTTTCTTAAAAGCAGTGTGGGACCCTGTGAGAAGGGCCATCTTCTAAGCATTGTCACTCAAATCTTTGCTGAGCCTACTCTGAACATAGCTTGATTTTATTAGCTGCCTTTAAAAAAATAAAACAATCAAAACACCTGTCAGGGTATTTTAAGGACACTTGTGAGAGCAAAATTGCAGCTGGTCAGATCCTTAATTTTTGCCTACAGCCTGGCCATATAAACTGCAATGATAAA
Organism: Burhinus oedicnemus; assembly: GCA_008921705.1. NCBI lineage: Eukaryota > Metazoa > Chordata > Aves > Charadriiformes > Burhinidae > Burhinus > Burhinus oedicnemus. Next base: position 669,664 of record VFFE01008899.1, on the reverse strand, counting down.
ATTAGTTGGATCACAAAGAGCAAACAAAATAAATGGATATTTTACAATATGTAAACAATTACAGGATGACATTTGGCTTTAGGTTAATTTCTCTGCCTACTCTGGAAAATTGCTGTCTGTAAGCAAACATATTGACTAAATTATTTTCAATGATACAGAAAAAAGGGCTAAAGTACTAGCATTTCAGATAATGACATCAGCATTATTATGGAGTTATGTTAACTTAAATGGCAGGTGGAGAAGTAAAATTAATCTCCTATGGTAAGCTGTACTGCATAAATAAAGAATTCATTTTTTTGATATATTGATTCTCTGTGGATGGCTTGCCAAGAAGATGCTAACATCAGCTTATCTGAATTAATACATGGTATTAGAGGAGGAAACCAACATCAATATTCCAGCACTTTGCAGACCGCAACCTGCATTAAGTCATGATTCAGATTCATTGTTAAGTACTTTCCATTCAAGAAAGCCCTTGCGCCCCTTGGACAATGGATATTAAACCTGGAATATTTAAATATAAGCCTGTAGGATGTTTAAATACAGTCTGTTTCTGTTGGTGCTCGGGTCTGGCTGGTGCAAAGTGGAAGCAGCTCTGTTGTACAGCTGTTGGTGCCACATGTAGTGGATTACGTTTGGCCGTGGGTCTTGTTTTAGGGTTGCAGAAGTGAAGGGGACTGTATTCAGAATCCACTGAAATCTCAACGTCCTTGCCTTCCTGTATGAACTTGAAGCAGCTACGATGGTGTTACCATTAATGGCATACAGGAAGGATGCTTCTGTGGCTGAGATGTAGAAATGGGGATTGAAATACTCACTAACATCCCTTTTTAACTGCATGACCCTGAAAAAAAAAATAATCAGAAACACTTTGCTTTTTCGTTTGTCTTTTTGATCTATTGTGTGTTTGTACAGCTCCTGGCGCAATGCAGCCACAAACTGAAAAGGCATATGTGTCCAACTAACAATCCAGAATGGCAATAGTATTAAAATGCGATGTAACTCAAATATTCCAATCATGCAAAATCCTTAATTTAGAGAGGGTGAATAGTCCCGTTTTACTACAGGAAGACTACTTCAAAGCCTAAAGTTAAGAACCAATTTTTTTTTTTTTAAAAGTCTAGACAGTAACAGAATTAACTTGTAAAGATAAAGATCTAAAGATGAAGATAAATGTTTTATTATATTTCAGCCCAGTGCTGATCAGGATGGCTAAGCATTAAGCGTGATAAGCAGGGCTTTGTATTTAACTGAAAACCCATCAGGAAGAATAGACTTACAGGATGTTTCCTTGGTTATACTGTAACTGTCATTTAGATATTGTCTTTGACTTCTTGCCCCATTTCATTTTCAGTATGTAATTTTTAAAGAAAAGAAAAGCAAATTGCCATTTTTCGATCATAAGCGATGAAGCACTGAATTTCTTAACGTAAGAAAAATATAAGCGGCTGGAGAGCAGCGCTGAGTTGTAGCCTGCTCACTGATGCTTGGTAAATTATACAATGGTTTTCAGCTTCCCGTCATTGCTACAGCTGTTGGCTTCAATCTGGTTTTGTGGTTGGATTAAAATAACATTTTTTTGTAACTTGTCAATTGTCCAGTGTTGGATAACTTAAACGAACTCATCCTTTCTTCTAAGCCGTGTCAAGGTACCTACTTAAGAACAAATCAACAAAATACCGAGATAACTGATACAGGAAGAAAGCACAATAAAATCTAGGACTTGAAAAATTCTGCATAGAAAATCAGTGGAGAAGAAAACCTGCAGAGGTTTTGTACTGTGTTTAACCCATTTAGCTAACCTGACCTCTTTTGCATGTTTAAGTCTTGTCCCACTTAAAGGGAGGACAATTTGCTATGGTCTAGCTTCACCAGACACCGTTTAGACATGTCGTGCCCTTTTGTCTGTGGAATTATCTGAGAATTTTTTAAAAGGTTCTAAAGACAGACTGACAGTAAACTGAGGTAAATTATCACATGTTAATTGCTAGAAGAAAGTAATGAGCATTTCATAGGAAATGCAAGTAAAGATGCAAAATTCTTCTGCAAAGGCTGGGATGTCATTATTTTGTCTTTGTAGGAAGCAGCAGTCTTTTTCTGTGCAGGGTGTCAGATTTAAATAGGCCAGAGAAATGAAAGTTGGGCAAAGAAAGAAATATTGTTCCCATTTTACGGCTGGGGAGTTTTAACACAGGCAGTTGAAGGAACTTAGACAATCTCATATAGGAGCAGTCAGAATCTGAATTCAGATTTAGTTCCAATAAGCAGCTTTTATCACAAGATTGTTTTTCTTCCTTTTATAACTTGTAGTTATAGCATGTGCATAAATAACCAATAGGCCTTTAAAAAAGGAATCCCTCCACTTCTATTCCATTTCTAATTCTAATCCTAGTTACATTGGCCAGTTTATTATCTCAAATATTTACTTTCCACTATAAATGGAAATCACTTCTTTCCCTTTTTCATGTTTCATGGTCTTAATATCCTCTAGCATTCCATTATCTCTTGGTACCTATGATAGATCAAAATCTTATGACGTTGCTCTTTTTTGTAATAAATTAAATTGGCTATAATAGGAAACTTAAGTATCTGTAATGTTTTTTTATAAGTAATGGATAAACTGGACTTTCTATAGCTGAAATTGATTTCTAAATCATTTATCATGTTATGCAAATTAGTGTAAGAATGCACAGTGTAAGAGTAGGAAAATAACCATCCAGTGTCATTCTGAATAGATTTTATATTTATAGGGCCATTGTTCATTAATTTTTGAGAACAGAGTCTGAACTACTATTTATCACACACATTCTTGGTTCGATGCTAGTTATGCTGCTGTCACTTAGGGCCTCTAAAACCGTGCTGGAAAAGGGGAAAAATGTCAGGGAAATTTGGATCAAATGATGCTTTGAGTATCAATGGAGATAAAAAGCTCTTTTAAATTTATGCCAATTGTCACAGAGAAAATAGGTTTACCTATAGTATGAATTTGAGGACCCTTCTAAAATATTCCAGGTAAGTGGAAAGCTTCTGTTGGAGTTCTGGAGCTTCAATTACCGTTCCAACATCAGTTTTTGTTGCTGTCGTATTTCACCAAAGCAGAAGTATTGATCAAAACGCAGAAAGTATTGGTGATTCATCTTGAGTCGCAGTTTCATACGTCTAGTTTGTGTTTAAGTTCTATAACAAGCATTCTGACACCGAGCCATTGAGTTGACTGATAAATATCTAACAGCTCCTCTCTATGCTAAATGTCATAAACTTAATGCACATTATAATTCATTGCTTACATGTTACTTTGCTGCAAAAAAGAGCAAAGTGGAATGGGTCGCAGTTTGTTTGCCGCTCTTGCGAATGTGCTGAAACGGGACCTCTGATGTACAGCAAAATGATGGGGGATGGAGAATCGTTTCTTTGGTGAGAGACAGAATTTTCTCACCACTTTGCAGGCGGGGTGCTTTGTATGCACTGATCACCAGGAATTCTGGTCCAGGCTTGGAATTAAGGTGAAACATTGCTGCAGAAGTTTACATCTTGACTATGGATCTATGCGCTATTGCTTTCAACCTCGGTTCTTAATTGCATTTATCAATGCACATCTGGTACATTTAAGGCATGACATTACAAATGGAATCGACCTTCAGAGGACTCTTTCTGCCTAAAAGTGGCAGAGACTTAATGGAGTTACTTTACTCAGCTCCATTTTGTGGCTTGAAGAGAGCATGTTGAGGGAGAACAGGAGTTCTGGGTGTGCGGTGGAGTGCTAAACTGAGCACTCCTGCAATCGCTCTGACTTGTGTTGGGGGCTCGCAGAGGACAACAGCGTTGCAAGGGCAGTCTAAAAGCCTTTCACTCCTTTGGCAAGCCTAAGTTAGGAGGAGAGAAAAATCTAGGTTTGTCATTGAAATTTATTATTTTCACTGTTTTTTCCTATTCTGATTTTCCTGTTCTTGCTCCTATACTGATTTCCCTATTCTTTTTCCTCTCACAAATAGCGCGTTGGCAGAATTTTCTATGTACGTACACACTGCTGTGTGCTGGTGTTTCAGAAGATGGCTAGAGTCAGTGGGCTAGGGCTCGTGCCAGTTTACTTTACTCCTCCTTGTCCATTCTGAGCCTCAGACCTGTTCCCTGGGTGCCCTGACTTCGGGAGGGATGAACCTCATCCTTGTGCCAGAAAGTCTCCTTGTGCCTGAGGAGTGGACCTGTCAGACACTGTCCTGGTACTCGAGCTTTAGATGATCTTTTAGGTGTTCAGATGGTCAAGGCTGCCCAAGGCAAGTGACAGCCTTAGTATCTCTAAGAGGAACAGCCTCAGATCCATCGTTCAACACAGATCATCTGTCACACAGCGTAACAGCATCTTGCTGCTGTGGGAAATCCTTAAATCCATAGCCTTATTGTGACGGGCTTACGATCATCCTACGTGGATAAGAATCTTTACTGTAGGTGCAGAAAAATCTGGGGAACATAAACACCCAAAGGAAAAACACCAGAAGCACTTGGCAAGCCAGTAAACCTGTGCTTTTAATTTATAGGTCTTTGAATGAAGGGTGTCTTTTGGGGTGCTAATATGGACATCTTTCAATGAGAAAACTAAGTAGTACCAATAAGAGAAGTAATTAGTTCACTGAAAGCAATCAATATCTAAAAACTTTAAAGCATGCAAAAAGTAACACAGAATATGTAGGAGATGGATTGAGCAGTAAGTTTAAATGTGATTATTTTTTTTAAAGTATTTCATTAACTTGATATAGCGTTGTTTTATGCTGGGTTCATTAAGTTACGTAGAAATTAGCTTTTCGCTTCATATAGACTGTGTGCTTAATGAATATTCTAAAATGGTGTTTTATTAATGTGCCGCCTTAATTAGTGGATAAAAAAGGCTCCAAACACCTTTAAATTGTGTTATTTCCAAGGCAGCATGAGAGAAGCAGAAGGTAACAGTGAATTCCTAATTCCCTTCAGAAAATAAAAATCCAAAGTAATGGCTGCAGCTATTTGTGTCAGACATAAAAATTGATATAACATGTGGTAAACCTCCTATTGGGTATTATTACAAATGATTGATTTCTCTCTCCCCCTACAGTTTAGATGGCGCAGTGCTTACTGTACAAACAACTCATGAAAAGTCAACATGTTTTACAAGTAAATAATTTACAGCCACTCTGCGGAATACAGAATAATATTTTACATTAAGTGACATTAATTAGGGTAGAAATATTCAAATGATGAGGAACTGGGAGATGACTGTTGCAAAGAATTTTTTTTACTTGCAGTCTAAATGCAAATCAGAAGCTCGGAGAGTCACGAACACATTGCTCTTGAGGGAGAAATAATTCCCATTAAGTACCCAGCTCTGAAATTATTGCAAGATTTTGGGAATGTAAGCCAAATTCAAGTCAGTGACAGCATCAGCCATGGCTGTCATTGAAGGTTTTAGACGCATTTTAGATCTGTTTTAATTAGAGGTGAGATATATCTCATAGTCTTGGGTCTTAATCCCATACACATTAAAGCACACGGTTATCCTCACCGACAGCAGCAAACCGAGTGACTTAGCAGGATTAGTTTCATAGACCTGGATTTTTAAGGTCAGTACAGACTGCTGTGGTTTAATCTTGCTCATAAAATATGCGCTAAAATCGCACTCAGTGATTCCTGAATTCATCCTGATGATAACTTCTGACTGAAGTGTGTTTTTTCAGAAAGACTTAGTGATAGATTATCTACTGCTTCCCATCCACCTTTGAAAAGCTGCAGTGTTAGAGTGGTAGCAAAGACATCTCGGTGTGTCCATTATAGGTTTGTCTAATTTCACCTGCCCGTTTTGGGCCATTCAAAAGTGATTTGATACTAAAAATCTCACTTGCAAATAGATAATGCGATAGATGTACTATGTTAATATTTTGTAAATTCGCAGAGGTCTGGGTTTTTTTCAGTTTAAGCCTTGCTGTAGAATGAAGAATTTATTCTGCTAAGCAATGTCCATGTGCACGCACTGAAAACAAAGCCCAAACACGTGAGTCAAGTCCTCCATATACCTATGTTAGTGCAACTCCGTTGACTATAGAGGGCTGCATAGGCTTGTGTCGAAGAGGCTTTGACCACATGTGCCATATGCATTCTGACCTACACAGAGCACGAAATGAGCACGCCGTTTGTCTGCTAGACTAAGTTAAAAAAATCAGGTATTTAATAAATGTTTTTCTCCTTTGATTTGAAATCAGCTTGATGCAATTGTTCTGCTTTACCAGTATGAATCTGCTGAGAGCTATTTACTGCAACTGGCTGTGCGTAAGGGACTCGGAGAAATAAAAATCTGGAGTAAAAGGAGGTGAGGAAGGGAAACAAAACATGTTGACCAGGCGTCTTGGACCAAGTGTCCATAAAAAAACCCCCTCCAGCTGATATCCCAAGGAGAGCTGAGCTGTAGCGTCTCTGCGTAGCGTTCCTTCTCGGGAAACCTGCATTGGTTTCAGCCACCTCCTGCAGCCTTAACTGGATGAAAGGGAGCGGGAGAGGGTATTATACCTTCTGAGGTGTAATATAACCCTGTAGAAAAAAAGTCCGTGTATATACACGTAAAGGTTAAAACAACAAAGGGCAGCGATCATCGAAAGTAGTTAGAAACTTAAAGAGAAAAGTGAAGGAGGGGGAGAAGAGATCTGGACTCTGGTTTGGGGAGGGGAGAAACAAGCCATGTGAGATGGGAAGCCTTATGTAGCTCCTCAGTTTCTCAGTATGTACCATAAAAACCACCCACCTGGTGCCCGAGTTGATGATAGAAAGCCAGGACATCAAGTTTCATGTGCAAAGTGATTTATCGGGGTGAAACCAAGCAAAATGTTTTCCAAGAAGTTAATAGCAGGTGTATATGAGATGTAGTGAGAAATTTGCTGAGTTTAATTTTCACAAACTTCAAATTTCAATATTCAGAGTAAAAAAAATATGAATATATACTCTTCCTTTCTTTTTATGTGGAGACTTGTTTTATTCTGGAGTTCACTGTAAATCTAATCAAGCGGTATTATACTCTAAATCATCACTTACAAAAAACTGGGGAAAAAAGAGCTTTTTCAAGACTTTTTTCACCCCCGCTTTCACCAACTTGTTAGTAGTTAGAACAAATGAACACAATTACCTCTAATAAAACTAATGTGCCATTGATGTAGAACAGAAGACTTATTTCTCTTGGAATTGGGAGGCATATTGATGACATATAATTTTCTTACAAGCATTGTGACTTATCTGGATGACTGACTTTGGGATTTCCTAGCTCTCTGAATTTCACTCAAAACCAGATTTCACATATTAGACATAAATTAAGCGCTAATATCTTAAAAATAAACACAAACTAAGAAAAAACCTAATATGGCTGCCGCTAATTGCAGTTAAGTAGCCTCCTACATTTGCACTTAATAACTGGGAACTGCTTATGTTTGTACATTACGATATTTTAAATGGAATGTTCATGCTCCCTGTAGAAGTAATTTATGTTATGAATGATTGTATCAAATATCTTCTAAAACTGGCAGGATAATTAAGTAACTATTCTGTTGCTTGACGTGCTACAGAAGCCTCTGCGCTGCATTGACAGGCTGCTTGCTGCTGAGTTAACTGGAGGAAGGGGAGCTGGGGAAGGGAGGGAAGTGTTTTGGGACGATGGAAATGGTGGAAATTTGATTGAGGTCCCTTTGTGCCAGTTTTCCTGATTCTTCTGTGATGCCTGATTTATCAAGGTCAGTGGCAAAGTGTTGAATAAAACACAAAACATTTAAATCTAAACCTTTAACTTGGTAGTTTTAAACATGTCTTTTGAAAATATCGTAGTTTTTATATTCTGAAAATTTGCCATGTACAAGGCAATTACTTAAGTGCTTTAAAGTTTGCAGATGGTGCATGGTCTTTAATGAGGCAGTCCATCGTTACATTCATAAAAATATTTATATAATATAGAGAGTATTTGTTACCTAATATAGCAACTCCTCTTTTTGCAATGCCAGCATAAGCTGATTGATGCAACTTCAGCCCTGCTAAGAATTTGCTAGCTGCTTTTCTGCCTAAGAAAATTGTATAAAAGCAGTAAGTTAATGTTAATTAACGGTCAATGGAAAAAAAAATGGAAATCAATCTTTAAATAATTGATGGAAAGAAAAGTTGAGGGGTCCTAAGCTTTGTACAGTTACGCAGATTAGTGAAAAGCCATTGCAGTCTCATATCAGATCAGAATAAAAATGATGTATACCCTTTTCATGGTTATAAATAATTTCACAAGGTTTAAGGCGGTGAAGAATGTTATGAAAAAAACCTTCTGTAATCTCCTGAAGTGTGAAAATTAATCACTCATAAGCATTTGACAGCATGGGCTCCATACTTAGAGCTAGAAACTTTACCTAGCTGTGAAAACTTTATTAATTTTCGATTTACAATTTATATTTTGCTGGTGCTCATTCCTTTTTGTAGTGAGTTTATTTGAAATTTTCATTGACAAAATCAGACTGATTATGTTGAATCTTTTAGAGGCAGTGAAGAGAACCCCTTATGTGCCTCTGGGTTTGGTGCAGCCTAAATACATTTTGGGTTTATTCCTTCCTATGTCTCCACATCCTTTGCTGTTGAGCTGGCTGTGGATCATCCGCTGGTCTCTGCACAGCGTCTGATTGAAGTGCTGTAGAAGACGAGCACTTCAGATAGCACCTGGCATTGTGCAGAGTTAAAATAAGTCTTGCCAATTAACTGTAAAAAGCACTCTTGCTAATTATCGTCTAACTATCCATTCCAGTTTATTATCCACTAACAAAAAAAGATGAACTGTACAGAATCTTGTTTATAAAACAGTATCATTTAACAGGAAATTAAACTACATGGTTCTCAGTGTGCCCGTACATCTCGGTGCTGTTTATCTGAGTTGTTTAAACATTTCTGTGCAGTCCTGCGTTCCACTTCCGTGCTTCTCCTCCGGGCACCTTCAGTACGCTTGGCCTTGCAGAAACTGGTGTAATTTTAACCTTTCTGATCTTGAGTGCTCTCTGTTTCGCTTATCCTGCCAGCCTTTGGGGGCAGTTCATTTTTCTGTAGGCATCACCTTGAATTTTCATCAACGTTTGCCAGCGGCAGAGAAGGGATGTTGGCATTTACAGTATGGACCTGGTAGAGCCCAGCGCTCCTTTTTTCAGGGGGATGTGTGATCTGTTTGCCAGTTCACCACACGGATTGCACTATAGTACTGCGATGTGCAGAGATGACGATCACTGCAGTCTACATACTTCAGTAAAATCAATAATCATACTACAGCCTTTTTTTATCCATCCCATTCTTTCAGGGCAAAAATTACTGCTTAAAATATCGCTGATTTTGTTTGGACGGGTTGGACCAGTTCCTTTTTTGATCTCTCCTTGTTGATAGTTTTTAGCTGCATCCATTCATGTTATTTTGTCTGTTTGCTAGCTTTTTGATCCTCGGGTTTCATGAACTCCATGAACTCCAGAGGACAGTTATCTGTGTGTCTTCTATCCTCTGGAGCTTGCATGTAATAAAGATGAAAACGCTAAGTCTGGTTATGCACAGTGCTAAAAGAAGGGTTGGGTTTATGATTTAGGCACTAAATTGGCATTTAATTTCTGAGAGGAAAGCCGGAGCTCTCCTAAAGGGTTTCTGTGTAATATCAACAAGCCAACTAGACTAAGATTTTAAAATAGCTTAAAAGCCTCAGCTGTGAAAATTGCATTGAAATTCTGCCTCTGTGTTTCTTAAATGCTTATATTCTTGAAAGAAAAAAAGTACCTAGCCTTAATTTCTTGGTGTCTCAGACATTTTTCTGCCCCCTATTCCTAAATAATATACATGCAGAAGTACCCTTGTTAGTCTACATATGTGTTCATGGATCCACTGAGTAAGCAGAAATTATAAGTATTTAAGTTTATAAGCATTTTGTCTGCTACATATCAAAGCTGTCCTGTGAAGATGAAAAGCCATTGTAGCTCTGCTATGTCAAATATATATTAATTTATCTTTATATTTTCTAAAACTTTGAGTTAAAACTTTTGGGGTACTACCCTATCTTATGAAAGAGAAAACCATGGCTGAGGTTGAGGGAATTAAAGAAGTAATGTCAGCAATTAAGTGATATTTTTTTTTTTTAAAAAAAAAAAAACGGTCTAATTGAACAGCCCTAGAGGTCAGTGTGACCTTTTGAAAAGCATTGGTCACATACCCACCAAAGTGTTGCTCAAGGCTAGCTGCAATACTGCTCGGAGTGCCAAAAGGCAGAGAGAAAGACAGGTTCTATGTATTAATAACACAATAAGTATTTTCAAATGTTTTTAGTTGCAGACCCCATAGAGGGACTTTAAGACTGTAGTGGGTACGGGTATCATCTACACAAAACCATCCTACCCCACAAATGCAAAGCCCAAATGTTTCTTCCATTCATTTAGCATCCGAATGTTTGGAGCGATGCTTATATGAGGCTTCGAGCAATCCGTATTGAGAGATGAATCTTCTCACTGCTTGCCCCTTCGCTGCTTCAGGCTCTACTTGTCGGTAGTTTTACAGCACTGTTAAAGTGGTGAGATACCTGATTCACTGTTTTCTGGGAAGAAGCCAACCACTAAGTAGCGTCGATCTAAATATAGTCTTACTCCAAACATTAAACCTCACGTGAGAATCTTTTCAGTATTTTCAATTTCAATTCTCTTCCTGCATCTTTGGAGAGGGGAAGAAGAGATGGGTGTACTTCTGTAAAACCTTGTTGTGGAACAGAAATTTGGTCCCTATCATACGATGCTGCATTCTGTACTTTTTAATTCGTGCCCCATAAAAGCAGATGGTGTAGAAGTCTTGAAATTTCTTCTTTAAAATTCATTTTTTCAAATCCATGTCTTTGATATGAGGTCTCATGTGTTTTCCTAGAGCTCTGAAAGGAATCTTAAAGAAAACAATCTGTTGAGGAGACCTGTCTCCATAGAAAACAAGCAATGAAAAAGTAACCTGTAGAAATGAAAAAAAAACCCCACCCTTAATCTACTTTACATTCGATGCAGCTAGGAGAAAGTATGTTCTCATACCTATTTTATTAGCAGAATTTGGAAAATAACAGCAATTAGAAATCAGAATGCTCCCAATGTTTTGCCTAGTTCTGATTTGCAAGAATGTAAGCCTTAGAATAATTTAAGATTTTTAACACTGTAATTAGGTTCAGAAATCGGGCCTGGGATGCTAATGAGTCCAGGTTTCAAACCACCAGTCTTCCAGTAAGGAAACTGAGTAGCTGAGGAAAATAAGAAAAAACTGCCCAAGTGTACTCAGAAAGATGCTCAGCTTTATCTATCTTAGATGTAATGGTTTTGAGATCCTGAGTGTTATTTTTTTAACTAGCATTTTGGTTCTTGTTCTGAAAGGTAATAAGTGGACATGCTTCATGGTGTGATGGCCCTGTGTATACAGGTTCTATCTTTTCTGAGCGTAGATAGAAATAGGCTTAACATCTGTGAGAATTAGCCATTTGTCAAATAAATGAGACAAAGGGGAATTTAGGTCTACTGCAAAGTGACCGTCAGGCCTAATATAGGGCCGAAAGGGTATGTCTTTTTTAACCAGCTTGTTGGCTAGGGATGTGACAGTGGGGAGTCTGTTTCAGGATCTGTGACCCTGAACGAGGGAGTTTGTTAGAGCAGTCTGAACCGTATCCTTAGCAGAATGTCCAAACAAGTTTTTATGTCTATAAAAGACCTGTATGCATCTAACTGGCACTAAAGTGGGAGGAAGTTGTTCACACAGGCCCAGCGGTGTAAAAAAAAAAAAAAAAAAAAAAAAAAAAAAAAAAAAAAAAAATCCCAGCTCCAAACAAGTTTTGAACTTGGAAAGATAGGTTGCTGGTTTTTGGAGAGTTAGGACCTGACCTAAGCTTTAATATTTTAACATCCCTCAAACTTTAAGGGAAGCTGGTTGCAGGGCTGAATTTCATAGCCATGCCAAGCCATAAACCCAGAGTCCAGTGCGCCTCGGTTTCACAAATTTGGATTCTCATCTGAGGTTAGAAGCTCACACCCGTGAAATTCCCATCTCAGAGACGCTACACTGCTTTTGCTATTAAGGTGGGTGTGAGAATTTTATCCTATGATCAGGCAGGGATGCAATCTAACCAGAGGTCTTCAACCCATGGGATGGATTGTAATGATATATTTTGTTGTCTCTCTTCTGTCTTTATCCCTTACCCAAGTTTGTTGTCATCTCGTTAGGTCTTGTCTCTGCTATAAAAAGGACCTTCTGCATTATTGTTCCTCTTCAACACCTACTTCATACAGGTTACACACTTCCTACTCATTCTTTTTAAGTCTGAGATCCACTGGGAATACAGTTTCTTGCTGAGATATGATGCGTAATATATTAGTCAACAAGTGTGCGTGAAGTGCATGCTGTGGCTTAGCCGTTATGGTACCCAAGAGAGCTGCCTTGCCGTGCAGCCACTCTACAATTGATGGGTTGGAGCTATGTGCATTATAATAAACAGATTATTCCTATTAAATTAGCTTGAACATCTCTGGCAAAATTCATAATGCTCCAACATTCAGCCTGTCTTTGGAAGTGCAAGAGGAATGGGGAATGTCAAAGGCAATTTATTTATCTGTAATATGTTTCCGAAGGTTGCGTCTTGGGTTCTTTATGTCCACAGTGTCTGGCTGCACAAAGTAATATAATGATGCGGTTGCTGCACGCTGTCAGGGAGAAAGTCTTTAGTTATAGTACACCGTGGAGAGCACGAGAGAGCAGCTGCTGTCTTTGCTCTTTATAGAGCTGTTTGGGAGGCTCTGCCTAGAGTAACATTCGGTTCACCGTTCAGTGGTGGAGTTTGCTGACAGCAGAAACTTTTGATTTATTCCAAAAGGATAAAGATATGAACATGTTGCTAAATCAGTCTATGGGCAGCCTGGTTCCTGTACAGGGAGAATAAGATACGAGTCAATATTGGGGTCTTTAATAAAGTTTCAGATCTCCATGTTATCACTGTCTATGCTACCTTGGGGAAACTATTTAGGCTTGGTTTACGTGACAAAGTCTTTGCCTGAACATTTGGTAAAGTCTTAGTAAAATGTGGAACGCGTCTGAGTGCTTCTGTATCCTTCCAGTGTCCTTTTCACTTTGTTTATATAGTACCTCCTATCCAAGAGACGACTTCTACCTGTGAATACAGAGATAATATTATTGTAAAATATTAACTTTTAGGCCAAATGCAGGTGCAGCTTATACCTTTAGATCTTTTCCTTTCCATCCTATCAAAGCCTTAGTATTTTGACAACAGCTTCTGAAAGGAATCAAAGCAGCATTTTTAGAGCATGGAGAAAAACAGGAGAGAGAACATCTGATTTTTTTCTCTTCTTCCTGCCAGCATGAAAATCTGTTCCTCAGCTTTTTATTTCCTTGCCCTCACTAATGACCCTTCTTTCACTGCCGGTTTCAAAATCTTGACAGCTCATTAGAATCAGGAGAGACTTTGCATGATCAGAGTGATAATTTTCAAATCACTTTGTGGCTGAATGTAAGTTTAGGAGCATTATTTATTCAAATTACAAGCATGAAGGACCACATGGGAAATATGGAGGAGTGCCTTCTGTAAATGACAGCTTAGGGAGAATTTTCAATTGCATGAGACAGCTGTATCCCAAAACTTAATCTAATTACTGTAGTGTAGTGAGAAATGTCACCCTGAATAAAACTGATACCATCATATATGTTGTGGTAAATTTTGACTTACATATGGCTGTGTTCGGGATAACCTTTACATTCTAAATCCAACTTGGGGCTGAGGTAATGCTTTTGTAATTAGAGGAATTTGAGCGTGTGGAGTTTATTCCTTGCTCCGAGCAGATCAGCTCTGCTCGCAGCTGTACAAGTGCAGAATAGCCCTTTCCTGGAACATATGCTTCCTTCTTAGCACATGTAAGAACACAAATGCTATATAAACCTTTTATTTTGTTTCCTTTTTCAAAACACATATTTCAAAATGTTTTCCAGTTGCGTTTCAGAAGCGTAAAAAGAGAGGGAAATGACTCGGAGCACTGGAGTGCCGCCCCCATATGCTTTTTCTGTTTTGTTGCACATGAACAATTGTATGATGACTTGAAAAGTTGAGTTTCTGGAAGGCCTTCATTTTCAGCTGCTGGTGTATGCCAACGAATCTGAATATTAAATCAGATGGAAACCAGCAGCTTGAAAACATGCAATCTGCTCTGTGCTGAAATGCACATCTGTCTGGTGTGTACTGCAGATCTTTGGCTCCCACTAAGGTTGTTTGAGATAACAAAAGAGCATGTTTTGAAAGCGCTGAACGTTTTTTGTTTTGGCTTTTTCCTTTTTCATGTGTAAAATGCTGAATTGACTGTACCGGAGCCAACATCTTGATTTTCCACAAAACCAGATTTAACAGAATATAGGAATGCCGGCTTTCCTTATCCCGCTGAACTGTACTCCCAACCTCTCGGTACTGACAGCGCCTTTCCTCCTGGAACGTTGGTGGAGAGGAATACAAACATCACTGACTTTCTGTATCTGCTTGTTTCCCAGTGAATTCAGGAGAGCCAAGGACATGCTCAGCACCTCAAGGACTGATCTCGAAGAGAGCAATCAAGCAGGCATTGTGTACGTTGGTTAGCGAAGAACTTGGGAACTGATTTCTGCTAACAACAGGTAAAAGCTGCCAGGGTTCTGTTGCTTGACTGGGAGAATCCACATCCAGCTATTTGGTGACAAACGGTTTAAGAGTAACATTTGCGTGCAGTGAGGAGGGAGCAGAGCAGCATTTTGAACTGCTGAGGAAGCCTGTAGGCCAGCCTGGTGTTTTTAATCAAAGCATCCTTGAAAACTGGAATCGGTACGGATGTGTGTGTGCTTAGACTGCATCCAGTGCTGATGATTTTCTGGGGCTAGCTGCTGCACAGCAATGGCTCGAAGGCTGTTAGATGTATTTCTTGCATAACTAAATTTTTCATATGGAATTGTACTAGGAAAAAGAAACTTTGTAGAAATATCCTGTATTTTGATTTTTTAAAAAGAATATCTGGATTTCTCCAAAGTTCTTAACAGCTGGTCCAAGGACCCCTAAGTGGACAGATCTCTGTCATGTAGGGAGGTTAGATGACATTGCTGAATCAAGGCTTCCTGTGGTTGTAACTTCTGCTCTAAAATGGCATGTTTATGTACATTGCTAGCAAGTGGGGATGCGCTTTTGTTGACGTGAATCAGTACTGATGACTGAGGGCTCAAGCAAAGCTGAGTCCTAGAAAGTCGCAGTCTGGAGACTGGATTCTTTTTTCTTTTGACCTCTGTGAATTAACTTTATTAGAGACAGACACTGTAAATACATACACGAGAGGGAACATGGAAGCTAGCTAATCATTTTCAGTCCAACCCGTAAGATCTGAGGGGGTTTGCCCAGCTGAGTGTTTTACTGTTGGACTTAATCCTCCCAGGTATTGAGCAAAGTAGAGAAGGAGTTGAAGGAGCTCAAAGTTCCCAAACCAAGACTGGTTTCTGCTCCCACTCATAGTTCTGCTATGAACTTGCCTTGTTTTGGAGGCCAGCTGTAGCCGAAGCCAAAAGTGAATGGGTGCACATCTGTGGCAGTGTCATGCTCTGCAGATTGCGTGAACATCCAGAGCTGTGCTGCAGAAGAGCGCTGTGAGGGGAAGGAAGGAGACGAGAACAGAGCTGCTGGCTCCGAGACCTGAGCTAAAAGTCCCTTTGGCTGCGGAAAGTTTATCCGCTAAAATGCCATGCAACCGTGATGCCAGCATGTGGTATTTCAGTATTTCAGTACCCTGGGCCAGGCACTGAGGGACAGGACCGCTCCCGGTACCAGGACCAGCTTCCAACTAGCCTGTTGCCATTCTTGCCCTCAAGTTGCTGTTTCAGTCTCATTTGTGACTGGTAAATCATTAGCATCAAGATTTTATCTGTGCTATAGTTCAGCCAAAGCTTGAAAGTGGGTTTTTCTTTTTTTTTTTTTTTTTTTTTTTTTTTTGAAACACATAGTAGAAAAATGTTGCCTTTCTTGGTGAAGAGCTGTCACGTGCAATGTGGATGATGCGTCACGTGCTTCCTATATAGTCAACTATCACCTTCTCAGGGTTAAGTCGTGTCTCCATTCTGGTCTCAATGCATTACTCCAAGCTCAGAAATTCTGACTAAAAGCCGTGAGATGATGTCTGTGTAGAGCTGTATATGGAATAGATATTGACCCTTGTGTTTTCTAAAATATGTGTAGGTATGTGCAAAGGCACATTTTCTATATGTATGTGTGTACACACATGCACACTTCCTCTAGTTTTAAGACATGCTCCCAGTAAGAAATGCAATAAACAATATTGGTGATTCACTGGGTAATGTTGTTCTCCTCCTGTTGTTACAGATACATATGTTAGCTTTATGAATGGATAAAGTACATTTCTTATTTGCAAAAACTCAAAGGCTCAGCCATAAATTCTCTTGTTCCAGCAAACCAAAAATACTCCCAATACATGCACACAGCTGTAACTGCGTGGTTATGCCTCTATTCCACAGTGACTATTTTGTAAGAATAGCTTTATTTGCCATTGCTAATGGCCAGCATGGATATTTACCAGATACAGAAATTTTAATTTCTGCTCTATTACTTGCAGCTTCCCTGCATGCTAAAAATGTCTTTACTTATGTTGCAGAAAATGTGTTTGAGGACTTCTCCCATGGCTCTTCTGTAGATGCCAAGCCTCAGACTACACCAACGTTGTATCAGAGGTATATGTTAAGCATTACTTCATATTTCCAAAGCCTACAGGTGTATATTCTGATGATGAAGTTAAGCCATATGAAGTGCTAAATTTATCTGAGGGAAGTACTGCTGTTTGGCTCCTGTGCAAGCCACTTGACTGGGTAATTGTCTCAAGCTGTCCTGTTTCTGGTAATGTATGTGCAACACACGGTAGTTGATTTGGAGTGGTCTGTGGATTGGATGAAAGTTCTGTGTAACATGCCTGTTCTTACCACCAGTGAAACCAGTGACAGTCTTTTGTTGTCTCCAGTAAGCTTGGCAGCATGTCCCCTGTACGAAATGCAGAAAACAATACTGGCAATGTGATAGATAACCTGACTTTGATGTTGCAGAACTGCCACAGCCATTTCAATTGCTGTATAATTAGGTGTCCCAAGGCACAGTCATAAACCATTATGTAGGCTTTGATAATGGAAAATCTCGGATGTAACCATGGGGAGCTGGGACGTGTAGAGATGTGTATGTGTCTAATCACTCCGGTGTGTTAGTGGCATTTTCAGGAGCACTTGACTGGGTTAGATGCATAACTCCATAGAAATTGGTCCTGGATTAAACATAGTCTGTGAACATCAAAGATACTTAGGTTCCTAATTCCTACTAGGTATAAGAGTGTCATACTAGTTAGGGTCCCATGGAGAGTTACGCATGTGATCTTTGGGAATCTAGGTCTATTCCTGTATTTTTTTCAGAAAGTCCACAATGTGCCCTTCTGCATCTCTCAGAGTTTAAATCAATTTTGAAACCTAAGAACGTCCAGTGAAACCTCTCTCTAAGAAGAACACCTTGTAGGGCACTTATACTCCCACTTATAAAAACTTTGGGATGAAATGTATTCAATACATGTAGTAGTAGTTGTATTTTGGGTTGTTTTGTTTTAAACTGAGTGCTACCATGAAGTTGTGTAGTTATATCCGTAGATAACTTCCCAGAACATAGCTAACAGCAACAATTTCTTTTGTAAGGGTCCCTGAATATGGTTTGGGAAGTTAATTCCCTCATTTAAAGATGAGCAACACTGTGGACTGTTGCTGTTTAAAGTGTCTGATACGCAGAAGATGGTACCTTAATTATTAGTCTCTAAGCACCACTGACTTCTGAGTTATCTGCTCCAGGCATCGTTTCTTTGGTACATCTCTGACCTTGGGTCACTTGACTGATAACAAACTTGGGAAATAGGGGCAGGGGGGAGGCGCAGAAAAGCCCAGTGAATGTAATTAACATCTGCTTATTAACAAAATTATTTATGTGAGAGCTGACTCGAGTTCAGTTAATGGCTGGAATAATTTTTGCAAGAGAGAAAGACTTGCCTAATTGTCGAGGTGCTGCTACGCCAACCTATCGCCAGAGCTCGCTGCCTGCTGCAGTTTTGGGGCCAGATGCTCAGTTGATGCCGGTGGGCTCCAGCCACGGAGCTGTGCTCATCTGCGTCAACTGTCCTGTCAACTCCGAATCTGAATTCATACCTGCAGGACAGGTTCATCGATAGTGTTGCTTGGTGCGGCTCCCCTTGTGGTGTTAATTATGCAATTCTCCCAGAGCATGAATCCGCGTTGACTTTGAAGATAAATTAGTTACCTTTGCACTTGCCATTTGCCTTCCTCTGTTGGTTAAGGGTTATCTTGTGTGTCCCCCGCCTTCTCTTCGTGGATCAGAAAGTCAATTAACTGGTTCCACATCAGACTTGAAATCTATAGGAGGGAAAAAAAAAAAAAATAATCAAAATGTCTACAGCTTGCACTGCAGTTTAACCAAATTTCTTTCTCGTAACTTCGTAGCTCAAGGCAAGTTTTTATTTTCCCTGTAATATTGAGAATCCTTTGTTCAGTCTGGATGATCAGCTGTGGCTGGTTTATTTCCCAGATTCTTGCTTATTTTGTGTGGTTTTAGGTTGAAAGAAAGTTTTTATTGTTTCTCTGTTTTTGTTTTGTCTCGCATAAGAATACATTTATGTGAGTAAAAATACTAATATACTAAATATTTTGACTAAAACAGTAACATATTGGTACAGGTCTTTCATTTCCATACAAGAACAAATAAACCAGTAGGAAGGACCTTTGTACTGACAGTGTCTTATCTTTATTAATGCAGTATTGTTAACCAAGGGCAACCTTTGTGCACAGATAAGTCCTAAGTGGCTAGAGACAGCTTATGTGGTAGGATGAAAGTATCTGAGGAGTCCTGGTAGGAGAAAAGATCTAGTTGTACTGGCTCTTCTGGCTCTTTTCTAGAGAGCTGGGTTGTAGATCCTTAAAACACAGGAAAACTTTCACAAGATGGGGTCTAATTCTCTAAAATATTGACCTTTCCCAGATCCTCCCAGTTGCCTTTTGGGGTAGGGAGCACCGAAAACCCCCACGCCACATCAACAGAGGCATTGAAATTATTGCTCAAATTCCAGATCTGACATTACAGAAGGGTTTAGCACAGCGTAGTGAGCCCTGCCTTGTGAACTCCTTGCCTGATGACTCTCTCCCCCTTGCAGCTGGTGGAAGGGCATGATACAAGCAGTGTCTGATTTGAGTTGTAAAGGTGTAAATATTCTTGGGTTTGAGGAAATAGTCCCTCTCGCAGCTGTGTTGCTGTGTGCTACAACTGCTGCACCTGCTGCAGCACAAGTCTCTGAAGTCTGTGAATCATTGCATTTTTCTCAGCTGTATAGAAAATAACCCAAGCCCTTGGGTTCTTCAATCCAGAATGATTGGGAATATTTTTGCAGAACACAAGAGTCGCACATCCTTGTAAGCAGGTCGTATTTCTAAAGGGATTACAAAGGATTATGATGAGTTACTAAGATCTGTGCATCTTTACCGGGCCTCTTGCTGGCATAGGATTTATTGGTTTAGAAAAGTCTTCATGAAGATAGCAGATTTTCCCAGAGACAGCAGGGAAATTAGTATTCCTTTTGCAAACATCACACTAGCCTACTTTGTTACAATTTCATTGTAAAAAGTCTGCTTATGGCTCTCTAATGAACACTGGTTCCATTCCCACAAAGTGACACTTGCTGAATAATGTGTTACAGCTCTCAGTGACTTCTTCCCAGAGACTTATCATGAAATCTGCAGAGATAATTACCACAGTAGGAAACGAATACAAACAAATGCAGTTTTCTCTTTGTTTTAGCAACTTTCTGAGGTTGCAATTGCTTCCTTCTCTGTTGCCAAGTACATTTTTTCTAATTTTTTTTTTTAGTATTGTTAAAATGATCAGATTTTGATTCATAAGATCTATCCACCTACTTAAAGATGATTGCAACAGTCCCACCGAGTTAAACTGGAGCTGCAGCTTCATCCAGAAAACAATTGCTCTATGGGCTGAATTATAACCAATTTCTCAAATCAGTAAAATTGGTTGTCCCAGACAAGCACTACGATTAAATTCATCCTTTCTGATATTAGACATTAATGTAGTCAGCCTCGTTTAATACGCTCCTACATCAGATCTGACTCACCCGGGAATTGCCTCTCTCATCTTCTGTTGACTGAATTTATCACATGCAGCTTCCTATTTTAGGTGAGTTGAGTCCAGGAGTAAGTGTGAACATATAAGATGAAAAAGTTACCTGCTGCACGTCCTTACCTGGTCCTAAAAAACCCAGCAATATATAGGATGATGCTAATGTGGCTGGTGTGTTTCTAAAGCTGCAAAGATTTCTAAGGTTTCTCTTTGGATGAGTGGGTTCATCTTCTTGCCATGCTTCTTTGGTCTTTTAGTTACCGTTATTTTCAGGTCCTCTGTCTTGGAGTGACTGTTTAGCTCTTTCCCTTGCAAAAAGAAAAATACTTAAGTCCTTACTAAGTTGTTTCCTCTAACAGAAGAATTGAATTTGTTTAAAAACAACAGCAGCAACAACAAAAAAAACCACCACAAAAAACCTCCACAAGGTTTTAAATCTTTAGATTCAATTTTCTATTCCTAAAATTATCCATGTATTAGCATACTGGGGAAAAAAAGCTGGCAAGTAGGACATCACAGGAAATTGTAGTCTCAATGTAAATAAGGTTGGTTTATATTTCTTCTCCCTCTTATATGCAATGTGATTCAAGCAAATGTTGCAATTATTTCCCATTATGTGATGTTTTTAGCTTTGCAATCAACTAAGTATAGTGGATTGGCCATAGCAGTTTAAGGGGGAAAAAGACACACACAAAAAAACCCAAGGAAGAGGAAACCTTTGAATTTGATTCTGATATAAATAACACTATAAAGATGGTGCAAAAATAAATGTCACTATTCCATTTAATAGTATGGTATTAAACATGTTCTCTTTACTGCAGTATGTAACTCTTTTGTAATTCTTTATTTAATGAACTCTTACACCATCTTTTCATTTGTTTTGGATTATGTTTTCAGGTGCCAGTGGTTTATGATCACCCCGCAATTAGAAATCTAAACTTCTTTGCAGTTGCCGTTATGGGATCGGGCAACTTCTCTGCTGCTGTAAATTTGCCGCTGTAGCATTCAAATCCAACGTTTGGCCCGTGATTATGTGGGCTGTGTAAAGATCCGGCAGGTCTGTGTTGGCACTCTTATAGAGAGTGACATTAGAAGAGCTTCATTTTTGGTTATCTGCTTTTGTAGGCAGGTCCCATATTTGTGACACTGGTACAGATACCAGTGGAAGGTCTCTAGGAACGTATTTGTAAGAAAATATTGAGGAAGAGCTCTGAGTTGAATACTGAGGTGTTTTGCAGCAGTGGAATTGCAGAACAGAGTTTGCGTCATTTCTCTGTGCGGTCTGTAACATGACCAGGAACCCAAATCCCATCTTCTGAACCCCAGTCCAGTGTTTTCGCCCACAGGATTGTCCTTATCACTATTTCCCATTGGCCGTTGCCTTTTCAGTGGATTGAACCAAATTTTGGATCCATCCTTTCCGCTGTAACTTCGATTGTCACCTGGGCTTTGTGGGCCAGCTGGATCTCTGCTTCAGCTAAGCTGCGGATAAGCTGCTTAGCCTTTAGCAGTAATTGAATCAAAGCCAAATTCCCAGGCCCAGAAGGTTCATCCCTATTTAAACAAAGAGAAAAGGCAAGGCGTGTGGATCTGCTACCGAGGAGGAGGAAATTACTCCTTTGAAATTGAATCCAACGGGGAGATTGTATGTCTTTACAATTCGTGAATTTTCCAATAAATGTGTTTTCGTCATGTTAGTTAGCTCATAAAAGTGCTTTACACCAGTCAGTCTGAAAGACTTTAGGAGAATAAACCCCTTGTCATCAACTCAGCGGGGCAAGTTTTTGCCTTTAGTGTTCACTTCTAGTCATCCCAACTTTCCAGCAGAATTTATCTATTGAGTAGGGAACAATCTGGATTGAGCTCAGCACCTGTCCCCATGGCAAATTGTGACCTTGGTGCCTTAGTGTAGAGGTGAAAGCTACGCGCAGAAC
This sequence comes from Burhinus oedicnemus, assembly GCA_008921705.1. Classification (NCBI taxonomy): domain Eukaryota; kingdom Metazoa; phylum Chordata; class Aves; order Charadriiformes; family Burhinidae; genus Burhinus; species Burhinus oedicnemus. Next base: position 647,470 of record VFFE01008899.1, on the reverse strand, counting down.
ACAAGCAAAGAAACAGGAATGATTAAGGTATTTCATGTCCCAACAAACTTAGACCATCTAGTCCCTGTGTTCTTTGCTGCATCCCCGTGAGGTGTGTAAGACAGATAAATGTAAAGAAAAATCTGAGAACTGTAGACAGCTCAAATAGACTCCACAAATTTTTATGGATTTTACTACAACTTTGGGGGGGAGGAAAAAAAAAAAAAGAAAACCAAGATTTCCAAATACTGAAATATCTTATCTGAAAGTTTAACCTGTGAAATACTTTCTCTAAAATAAAAACTAATCCAGTTTTGCAGCTCCTGGAGAAGAGCTGGCACCTGTCTGATGAAGGAAGCGTGCAGCCGGCGTGCGCTCAAGTGCACCTACAGCCGTATGCACACACACGTACCGACCGGGTGCTGCAGGAGATGCAATGGGTCGTGCTTGGCTGTATTCACCATCCTGTAATCTGGTCGGTGCAAGATCCACCAGATTGGATTGCCTCTCAAATTACTTCCTCGTTGCTTTTTTAAAATCTGTTTTTCAGTTCTAGGTTGAATTTCATAGTGCTGGGTAAAGGTGGAGCACTTTTCTGTTGCTCCTGTGCAGCACGTACACAGCAGTGAATTTTACTAGCTGTTTCTCCAAACTATCTGTTTTTAATCATCTGTAATTATTAAAATGTTATGCTTTTTGATTGTATATCTGTTCAGGAAAGCCGAGATGAAAGTCAAATATGGTAACGTTTTTCTTTCAGTTTATTCATAAGGCCTCAGGAAACTAATGAGATTTATTCTGTGAATTAGTTTATAATTGTGCTTTAACTGCACTGTGACATTTAATAATGTCAGAAGGATTTTGCTTTAGGCAGAGTGATTTCAGCCTCTGTAGAAAATTAATTACCACTTTCTGAATAAACTTTTTTTTTTTTTTTGGTGAGCTAAGCGGTATTTTCAAGGTTAAGCTGCTTTCTGATATTTTGAGGAGAAAAAAATGCATTGGAGATGTAGATCTAGCTTCCTGGTTCCCATACAAGAAGCTGACTGCGTTAAGTAATCAGAACCTATTGTTATGATGAGATTTTTCAAATGCAGCCTTTTGGTGTTCTGCGGTGCCCAGACCTTGTGTGTCTGATTTGGGGAGCTGCAGAGACACCTGTAGCGCTGTGCAAGTCTGTCCTGCACAAATATCACCTTATACTAACGCACTTAACAGGAGGGCGCGATCTTATTCTCTCTCTTTCGTTGCACCCGCAAACCCTCCTCAGCAGCAAAACAAGCCTGAACTCTATTTTTGTATGGGACCTAGAGGAAAAAACAGCTACTGAATTTCCATGTTTTATTTCACAGCCTCATCAAGTATTTCATTGTTTGCAAAGTGTGAATCAAGCTAAACGTTGATAAGGCTTTCTTAATCGTGATTCTATGTGGAAAAATAGCAAGAAAAATTGTGAGGAAAAACTAAAAGCATGATATTTAGGATAGTTTCAAGTGTGCTTATATGCATGCATTAGATTGTGAAATTAAATCGATGGAGTTGTTTGGAAAAAAAGTGTTTTGAGGTTCACACATTGCTGTAAGCTTGCAAGTTGTACGTATAAACCCTATAAACCCATCTCTCTATAATAGGAACTGCTACGATCGGTGCAATGGTTGCTTTACTGTGGTGTCAGGAAGAGATCCTTACGCTGAACTGTGTGGGCTTTGCAAGGGTATAGCAGCAAGGCAAATTAATTTAAGCTGTCCAAATGGCAACTCGGATGGATTAATGATTTTCAAAATGACAGCTGCATTTACATGCCTTTTAGCCGGATCGCTTTACATCAGATCCAGTACTTATTGAAGTCAGTGGGAAAAGTGGCCTTTGCTTTAAATGGAGTGGAAATAGTATCCACAGACAACTATTTGTCCATAGCTCTATGCACTCCAGGCCTTGAAAGGACTGCAAAGTTTGAGAAACTTCCCGTATTAATAGTGTGCCTGCTCACTGTTCCTGTGGTGGGTATTTCCACTGACAGCTTCCACAATCCTTTCACTGCTGCTCAGGTAATGAGTAACTCCTTGATGATCTAATCCAGGCCGCTACCAATTTAAAACTTATTCTAGGTACTTGGCACACTAATTATCATTGTCCTACATTCCGTAACAGGTCTGTTGAAAATAAAGCTCAGTAGGAAATGGCTATTGTCTAAAAATAAATGACTGAGAGTAAGGCGGTGATGCGCAGGGAGATCTCATCAGTGCGTTTTTCAGGAGGGTTTTCCACTGTTGACAGATCAGCAGGGCGCTAGCTCTAGTCTATCAGCATAGCACTATGGACACCGGCACCTTGCACTGTTGGAGAAATTGGCTTTGTGCATTCGCTGTCCCCCAAAGCTTTGGGGAAAAGCCACAAGGGATACTCTAAATTGATTTGTCTCTCAAAGAGATGGTATTGAAGAAAAAGGTTAGTGGAATGACACTGGCTAGAAGTTCATTGATGCTTTGGGAACCAAAGGTGAAGAAAGCCAAGGCAAAGCAAGCCAAGCCTGCATGTCAAAGGGTGAGTTTATCTTATTTACCCTCTTTTTTACATTCGTCGCTCTCCATTCGGCTAGTTTGCAGAGTGAATTTCTGCCCTGCAGGTGGGATTCTTATTGTTTCGTTGTCCTTGCTGCCTTATGGAAGGGGGTTTCCAAAACCCCTCGCACACAAAAAAAATGGGCCACAGCTCATCATCCTGCTTGTTATGAGTGTTACACAGTAAGTCAGACCAAAATCACTATCCCTGGAGGTATTTAAACGACAGGTAGCTGTGGTGCTGAGGGACATGGTTTAGTGGTGATTTTGGCAGAGTTAGGTTTATGGTTGGACTTGATGATCTTAAAGGTCTCTTCCAACCTAGGTGATTCTATGATTCTGAAGTAATCTGCTCATCTGCATGGCCTTACTTCAGCTCTGGCTTACAGAGCGGGCCGGCTGCTTGAGGCAATGGGGAGATGCGCTCCCCAGGGTGATGTGTTTCGTGCTCCTATGACAGTCCTCTTAGGCTCTAGTTCAGTTTCATCAGACCTCTGTTATTGCAGTATAAATTTGTCTCCTAGCATCTACCTGCATGAGGGATCCTCATGCCATGGGCTGTCATTGAAAAAGCCTCCATCTGCCAATAAAATACGAGTTAGTCCCTGAAATTCATGCCACAATCAATAGGAATTTTTTCTCATTGACTTTTATTGAGCTAAATTTCAATCCATTTCTGCCTTTGGAGGCTCACAGATCAATCTGATATTGGGATCTCTGTTTTGATACAGCTCAGTAGTTACTGCAGCTTCTCCTGTAGTTGGTGTGTTGCTGTCCGTGACCATAACCCCTCCCAGCCAGAGCTCACACCACAGTGAGAGGCAGTTTTGCAAATGGTCACCAATTTCCATGGAAAGGGGGCCGCTCGCTGGTCTTCAGTGGTTTCCCATTTGGCTCTGAGTTGGGGACTTTGTGGGAGTTGCAATTTTCCATTAAGAAAACCGTATCTGTGAAGGCTGTCACAGGGCCACTCCAAGTTAGATGATTGTGTTGGCTTAATCAAATGGTGTGTTGAAATGGAGTGGAGCAAGGGACAAGGATGGACTGACCCGCTGCGCTAGGAGGTGCAGGGTGTTCACACCCCAAAGTGATCTCAAAATGTCTTACAGTCTTGGTGGTGTTCAAGGTAGGAAGAAAGAATGCTGGATGACTCATGAGTGCGTATAGCAACTTGGGAAAAAAATCTGGAGCCGTTCCATGCCAATTATGTGCATTACTGGTCTCAGAATGAGTCAGGCACAGCCACTTCCCTTCGGTGCTAGAACTCATCAAGAACAGTGGTGTTGCCCAAACTCTTCAGTTTCTCATTAAAAATCCCACACTTTAACAGATGATTTCTCCCAAATATTTAATCATTAGGAGTTTCATTATAATAACAACTTCAGGGTGCTTCTAATTAGTTTAACAATAACTGTATCTTGGGCTAATAAATGTTCGGCTGCGGGCCTTGAATTTATTAGCCCAAGAAAATGGTTATTGCCTCATAAAGAGGAAGAACCTTCAGGTGATTTAATGACTCATGTTTCTGTCACCCTTCTTTAAATTTAATCTAATAAACAGTTGAGATGAGAAAGATATTAAAAGTAAAAAAAAAAAAAAGCCAACAAGAACAACAAAGTTTCCACTGGCAATTATTTAATGACAAAATTGTGTTAATACATATTTGAAAAGCCAGTGCACAAGATTGCAGAATAATCTGAAGTTGTCTCTCAAGTAATTCACACCGTGTTAGATAACTTCTATTTTATTTTATTGTGTGAAGGGTTGAATGAATAATAGTTATTGTAATACACTGCCTTTGCCATTAACATGATGTCCTACATCAGTGTTCAAGGACTGCACCTGAAGACATGCAAATGAATTGCGTATTCTTAATGAGGATAACAACCTGCTCATTTCATCGGGCAAAATTTGATGTCAAGGTTGTGGGCTGCTGATTTTCTGTTTCATTTTAAAAATGCCGGGTAGTATGTTACTACCAAAAAAACAAACAAACAAACAAAAAAACACCAACCAAAAACAAACCAAAAAAACCCAGCCAAAAAACACTGTGCTTTTTCGTGTGTCCTAGCAAACTTTTTCCTCTTTGATAATGTCTAAGAAGCAGCATTTGGGGTGGGGGGGCAGCTGGACATGGCTGTAAAGGCAGGCTGGTTAGGATATTTTGGTAGTGCATTACGCATCTCAGTTTTATGGTTACTTCAGTGTGGTCCTATTCGGGCATAGCTGCAGCCTCTTTTCAGTTTGTTTAGTTCTCCTTATTGTCTGTTGCTTTCTGGTTGCAAAATGGGATTTTGTAGTTTTGTAAAACTGTGAGCCGAGGACATCTAGCGCCATATTATTAAAACCAAAGCATGGCTTACTATTTGCATGGTTTAACCCACTCCCTGTGAGAGAGTTTAGGGCTGTGAATCCAACACAGCGCAATGAATAGTTCTACACTGGGTTTTAAGATGTTTGAACTCTAATGTGCTCTTATTTCAGCATGATTATTTTTTTCACAATCTGATTTGAGAGTCTGACTGTCCCTTCTTTCTTTTTCTGGACTTTTTGAGATCTCACATATTGTGTCTTGTTGAGAACAAGTAGGGTTCTCGGTGCTGAAGGCCCCTTTTGTGAGGTTGTTTGGGCATTCTCAGTGTGGATCGATGACTGGGATTCATAGTTTTAAAATGGAACTCAGGCTTCTAAATCTCTTGGACACTGTTGTGAACTTTTCCTTAATCGCTTGACTCTGAACACCCTAACTTACAAGACTTATTTCCAATTAATATCTTTCTGTCAATGAAGAATAAATGATAAATTTGAGAAAGTTTCATTAATATTGATGAGCTTTACATATGGCTAGTTAGTATTCAAAGTATTTCAATTTGTTAAACAGAAAGAGTTTCAGCCATTAATTATGTTCTGGTCATTCAATTTTCATCAAACTGAATAAAGTAATGTGTTGGAAAAGAATGTTGTATTTGGACCAAAAATATCTTCACTGTTTCTACCTAGAAGCGGAACAAAAAAGTCTTGCTCAGCATTTTTTTTCCCCCACGTTTCATGGCCTATATTTCATGTATTTATTTTGTTTTGCTAAGGTTATATACAAATGTATGTCCAAAAGGAATATATATACTCCTTTGTGTTGGATATATTATTCCTGCTCGCTTACAGATGCAGAACTGAGGCAGAGAGGGGCTTGAGTTTATGTAAATATTTAACTTAACTGAGATAAGAGCCAAGTATAATTTCATGAAGGAAAGAGTCACATAGACCTCTTGTGTTAGGGTAAAGTTTTAATTGAGGATAATTTCATTATCTTTGGATCAGAACTGCTATGTGTTTTTCCACTTTCTCTTAAAATGCTGTAGGATTGTCCTTGTAAGAAGGAAGGAACTGAAAAAGGCAAACTTACATTTTTCATGGCTGTTTGCAGAATCTGAAGTTTTAATTTTCATATAGAGAAATATTTTTATGTACAATGGAAATGATTGTTTTGACATGCCTTTGTCTGTGCTTTGCATTTATTATCCCAGATGACAGAAATGAACTGACGCTGTATTTTCTGGGTTTTTTTAAAACAAAATTTGAATTTGAATTTTTGAATTCCATGTTGTTTTGGCAGATTAAGGATGCTTACCATTTCAACAGGTGAAAACACATTGAAGTGCTTTAACAATGAATTACACAGAACATCTACCAGGTACAAAAGAAAGCAAAGACACAGAGGGGCTCCTCTTTGCCAGTCACCATCTTCAGCATTGCAGCCAATTTGGAAGCATCTTATCTGTGCTTATTTGAATGTTTCAATTACACACTTGAAAAAATACTTGTGTCATGTGATGCCACCACACAGTAAATTCATCCCACCCATACTTTACATTTTAGCAATTAAATCGACTATGAGATAATATTTTAATTAAAATCAAGCAGGTTTGCTTGTTTTTCAGTTGTTAATGAACCACTGGTTGAAGTTCAACTTCAGCTTACTATGGGCCAAAGAAATGGGTATTTAAGATACTGAGAAGACAGTGGTGTTCAGACTTGTGGATCACTAAATTAGCATTATTGGTGTCTACGGCAGCTATGCAGAAAACTATTTTTTCATTTTTTTTTTTTCCCCCCAAGATGTCACTTTAGAGACTTGGTAAATTCCTCTAAAATAAATCTTCTGTAGTTACTGTAAAAGTACTTCTAAACTGTCAGCAACGCTCTGTGATAAGCCTAGAGTCAAATCGCGATCTTTTCCATAGTGTGTCTCAAAGCATGCTTTGTGGGCCCCAAGAATCGCTTTTTGAATGATTTTTATTGGGGGAGGGGGGCAAGAAGGAGAATGAATCTTAGATTTTATAAAGATTTTTCTCCTGTCAGTGTTTCCCTGAATAGTGCAAATGCTGGCATTCACCGTAGGAATCATTAGTGCTGTTAACTCAAAGTCACTCTGACATTAAAAAAGCGGTGTAGAATTGACTGCTGATTGCTGAAGAGCTCTACCAGTGCACAAATGGCAGAATATAATGGGTTTTCCCTGTTAAATTTTCTCAATACACTTGCATTACCAGCTATTGAACACTCTTTTTTTTCCCCCCCAATTTATGTGCTCTCTGTGCATGAGTCTTTAGACTGACACAGCAGTTGACTGCAGCTCAATATAAGAAAAGGGGCTATAAAAAGACAGTTATTACTATTTGGAAAGCAAAGAACTGGAAATAACTGGTTATCCTTGCTTTGAACAGGGGGTTCGATCAGATGACCGCCTCAAGTCCCTGCCAGTCTTTAGATATTCTGTGATTTTATGAAATGGAAAAAGATGCGATGTTAGATGGTCACAAAACTGGTTGAAGTGGAAGGAGTATTTTTTTATTTGTGTACGGTTGGTGAAATGTAGATCTGCTGAAAAAGAAAAAGCTGAAAAGGCTTGTTGTTGATGTCAGTAAAGCCATTTTTTTCCACATTTTGTGTAGGTTGCTACTGTCAGAACAAAGTTAATACGATTACCAGGACCCAGTTTCCTTTTTTCCTTTACCCTATCTCAGGCAACGATTCAGATTGTTTTGTTTCATAAGTGGTGTCAGCAGACTTCAGCGTCTGAGAATACTCTCTGGTGTTTATGCTTTTATATTTTTGCTGGTTTCTAGAATGGTTGGAAATGAATCGAGTCTCATAGACTTTGAGACCTTTTCATTCATTCTTGTTTCCTGCAGTCAAGTACCTATGAAATGCTACTATAGTCAAGTAGCCAGGTATGATTCCTATTTCAGAGGAATAGATTATGAAATTGAAGGGTCTAGGTCCGAGACAGTTGTGTGCCCACATTGCCATTTTGGAGGCAAGAAAGAAGAATTAAATTCTATGGAAAGGCTGTGGTGGTGTTTTGGTTCCTGAAGCCTTACAGGTGAGGCTATGTCAGTGGGTGGCCTGCAGCAAGATGTGCCAAGTTGGAAGGCTTCTCTACAAGATGTCATTTTCAATCCCAACTCCTTTCTGTCTGACGTTTAGGTTTTTGGGACTAAAATTATCATCCCTTGGGATGGGCTAAAACCTGTTATGTGATAGAAGTAGATGCCCGCAGCGAGCAGGAACATTGCTGAGCTGCAATGGTCCAGGGCTCAATCCAGTGTTTAGAAGGTCATTGGGAGGGTTCTCATTGGCTTTAAATAGCACTTGATCTGGCCCATGTCAGGATTCTGTGAAGACCTGAGATTTTCCTTGCGTTTCCATATTGATCACACTTCCAGTTGCAGTGGTTTGTCCCAAATCAGAGGCTTGTCCCATAGCTGGGTGAACTCAGGAGTCTGCTTTATTCTACCAGTCCTTCAACTATACCCGATCTTGCCTCACCGTGCAGCTGCAGTTCAGTTAAATTTCTCTTGATAATTAATGTGTTACTGCAACAGATGCCCTGATGAGAGTAACGTTTTAGTAGCTCGGATCTAGCTGATGTGACGTTCTGCAGTGAGGAAAGGCAACTGTTGAAAAACACGCACCTCTTAGGCATGCACATACAGAAACCATTTATCTTCTTTAAGGAGTCTAATGAAGTAATCGAAGAGGTGAAGGACTGCATTTTATTACTATTAAAATGAAGTACTATTGAAACAGTTTTGGCTAAACCCGTGTCTTCAGACAAAGTAGGCGGCCTGTCACGAGCCGTTTGGGAATGTACGGGAAATGTTTTCAAACAGAAGAAAGGGCTGTAGAACCACTTGCATTCATAAAGCAGGATAATCCCTTGGCTTTATTACCAAGTAACTTTGATGTAGCATTAAAACAAATTTGCATTTTAATACCTAATTCTCTGTATTTCCTCTTTGGGGTAATCCTCTATTTTGGAGATATTTTTTTGAAGCGTACTTTGGTTGCTTGTAAGTGTTCCTCTAATGAGCGATGGAATCAATATGTTACAGAAAAGCTCATGCACAGAGAGATCTTAGGAAGATGGTGCTTGGAGAGACGTGATGTTTAACTACTTGCATCTTGACTTTTAAGTATTCTTCTTTATCCAGACACTCCCAAATAGAAGTTTGTCCTGGAGAATGACAAAGTGTTCCTGGGTGATCGAGAAGAAGTCCTTTAGCATCTCTGCATCTTAGCTGCACTGTTAATGATAGAGTATTTCCAGGGCTGTTGTGAGGGAAAATGAGCTGAAGCTCAGGTACGGCGGTGCTCAAAGGCATCACCTCTGTGTTTGACCACACCTGCAGAGGGGGAGGATGATGCAGTTCCAGGCTGGGAGCCCATTCCATACCATATCCAGTAAACTTCTGCTACCACTCGATGGACAAAGTTAGTGCGCTTCCAGGTCTGAGGATGCTTTGTGGGAGGTTTTATTTATTTATTTTTATTGGCAGTTTTCCCTGCTGTGTGCCTCTGTGCAAATCTTTTCAGTTATGTGCCTCTGGGGTTTTTTTCATGTATGAAATGATGCTATTGATAGCTTCCTAAATGACTGTGCAATCCAGAAATATGAAGCACTACACGGAAACAAGAATGCTTACTTTTTTTGTTAATAATGTGATTTTTTTGTTTTTCCAAAGAATTTCTAACTTCTGTTCCACCAGAATATATTTCCAGTGCTTCCAATGGTATCCAAAGCAAACAGCAACTTTAAGTCAACCGCGTTTGTCAAATGATGTAATTTTTGTTCAATATATAAAGTGTTCCATAAGTCATACTGAAATATAAGATGTAATCCTGAAAGTTCTTATGTTTCCCCCATACGTATCCACTCTTCTGTCAACTGAGAATGCTTCAAGCCTTGTAGGTGACATTCAGTACCATGGAAACTATATATTTTTATTCTTTAGGGTCAGGTCTTCCTGAGGATGGAATTTGGACTAACAAATTTGTCACTCTATTAATGGACCGTAAAATAAACTTCAGTGCCTCAGTTCTGCCAAATCTCCACTAAGCGCTGTGCAGGAATCAATACCTTGGTTTCATATTATAGAAAGCTCTTTAAATCTTAAAGAACATGAAGAACAAGGGACGAAAGGAAGCACTGGAAAATGACATGTACAATGAGAAAATTTAGAGCTAAAATAGTGCCAGTGATTAGGTGTTCTGAAATACCGAAGGTCTAGGTGTAATTCTTCTGGAGCACTTCATGTAGCAGCTCCTGTGCTTTTCCCTGGAGCACCTGCTACAGCTGGGCTGTTTCTGACAGCAGTGTGGATAGGAGGGATTGAGAACCCGACCTGGATGGGCAATTCCCAATTTATTAGAATCTTCTCTAAAGCTGATGTTAGACTTTTAAATATGTTTTCAGTTCTGTTACCAGGTAGCCCAAGACAAGGAATATTCAAAGGCATAAGAGAAAAGATATGATTTTATTTCTTTCATGCATATTGAAAGTGATTTTTTTTCTTTTTTCTGTGGAGCCAAGTAGTTAACACCTTCTGAAAAGAATTAAAATGGGAAATATCTTTGAGCAAGAATTACAGAGGTGTGTAATAATTGCTTGGCATTTCCATACGCTCTGAAAGCAGTTTGAAGCTTTAAAGCAAGCATATTGTCCAATTCATCATCTTCCATGCAGCATTTTTACTTTTAGCAAGGGACATACATCATAAGGCTCAGCAAGTTTTCGAAATGGATTCTCAACATGGACAGATGGTGTTTAAGATGCCTGATGGGAGGGCTGACTTTCTCAGAGTGTGGCAATGTCAGAAGAGAAGACAGCTTCTTGGGTTGTTGTCTCATTTTCCATGAGTGACCGGTGTTTGAAGTACAGCACACTCAGTCGCTGCAGCACTGAGCCCACCAAAAATTCGTCGACAGACCTGAGGCAGCATTGATGTGAAGCAAACAACTGCCACCCACATATGTGCTGGCATCCTGGAAAGAGTTGCAAATTTTCTGAACTTGAGCTTACAGCCTTGCTGAGTTGGGCCGCTCCTGACCACCCTACGTGATAGATTTGTGAAGCATCTTTTGCTCTCTACTGCAATTGGGAAAGATATCCTCAAGGGCTCCATTGCACATTCCAAAACAAGGATGAATTAATAGTGTGATTTGCACCATGAGCAGTCTCAAGTAACTTGCAAGATATTTGTGCATTGAAACTAGCCGTGTACTTGCACAGGTCCTTCTGATCTCAACTTCCGTCTTCTTTTATTAAAGTAGAACATCATGTTTAATCAGCTTGCATACACGTTGAGCGTGCCAAGTTTATGCAGTTGCAGTATCTTCCCGAGCAGTAATCCACACCAGACAGCTGTTAGATGTGCTGTACACAAAGTAACACCGCCCACATCCTGGTGCTTTTATTCTAACGTAGGAACCGGAGCTGGGAGAAACAAAAAGTTTATTCTGGTGCAATAGCAAGGAGAAAGGGAAATTACTTAACCTTCCAATTTCATACAAGAGAAGCCTGCAGTATATTTGGGAGCATCCACAACTCGTAGGCATCAATTAGGATCCTTCTATAGCACATATTAAGCAGGCAGGGAACAGAAAGACCATCAGGAATCTTTCAGTAGGATTTTAATATCTGTCTATGTGCTGCTTTGACATCTCAGTATCATTTTGTCCAAGGATGGTTTGAATATTGTATGTGCTTGAATACTGAACAGGCTTCAATGATGAGGAAGCTGAAAGCTAAAGTTAGGCCTTTCACTCTTTATATTCCACAGAAATCTTGTTTTTAATATCTTGGCTGAGAAAAACTCTAATGGCCAAAGATCTTTCTTTTACCTGTTTTATACAGGTTAAATTTTAATTTAATGAGTAACACACATGTAGCTGACAGCTTTCTACTAAAGCAGCCTTCCAAACTGTACTTTAATGGGGCTGCCAGTTTCCTTTAACTGAAGTTGCTTGTTTTGCAAACTTTGTTAAATATCTTCATTTTAATGCATTAAAAATATTCAGAAAGAAATTAAGTAATTTCTGGGTACATCTGTCTGTATTACCATTATTATTAAGTACTTTTTACTGTACCTCTTCTTCACAGATGTACTTAATTGGCTCCTAAATGGTTAACTAAGTAAGGATTAACATCATATCATGTTCCTAAAGCCTGGGGAGAGCTACTCATTTTGTGCTGCTGAAAGGAAGATAAACCATCGCTATAAATTTGTCAAGGTCTTTCATACAAGCATAAGCAATTAACATTAATTGTTCAAGATCATTCTTGTTCAAGATCACTCTGGTATTATTTTTCACTAATGAAAGTAGAGAGTTAATTAGTTCTTTCTTACAAAATGTTTTAGTCAAATATCCTTCATCTCAAATGTGAGTGGGCATTTGGGCTACAGGACCTACCACTGAACCTTGAAAAAGCATTTGGGAGAGACTTGTTGCAAATTTTGCCACACCGTGGCAATATGTACTTGCTTTTTTGGTGGGGGGGGGGGCTGTTATTTATTTATTTTTTTTCTCTCTAGGAAGCCTTTATTTTAAAATTCTGTAAAATTTTCTTTCACCTTAGCTTATTTTGTATTAATGATCCTTTTAGGGTAATTGGCTGGCTTTGGTGCATTGCATTTCATTAAGACAGAAAAATTTGTGCTGGAATACTTTCAAATTAACCAACGGACTCCCAGAAGCTGCTGTTATTTGTGACAACCAAAGGACAGCAGGACTGTGTTTCTCCTCTGCCTTAGATTTGATGTTAGCATACTGTGACTGTGAATACATGTAACCCATGTCAGCAGCTGTAGATCATGACTTTTGGTAGGGTCCCACAGTTTGTTTCCATCTTGTCTGAAAATGGAACTTTTTTTATGAAACAAGAGTGGTATTTTGGAAATCAGGACCATAGAATGGTTTAGGTTGGACGGGACCTTAAAGATAATCTCGTTCCATGGGCAGGGACACCTCCCACTAGACCAGGTTGCTCCAAGCCCCGTCCAACCTGGCCTTGAACACCTCCAGGGATGGGGCAGCCACAGCTTCTCGGGGCAACCTGGGCCAGGGTCTCACCACCCTCACAGGCAACAATTTCTTCCCAAGATCTCGTCTAAATCTCCCTTCTTCCAGTTTGAAGCCATCACCCCTCGTCTTGTCACTACGTGCCCTTGTAAAAACTCCCTCTCCAGCTCTGTTGTAGGTGCCCTTCAGGTACTTGAAAGCTGCTCTAAGGTCTCCCCAGAGCCTTCTCTTCTCCGGAAAGGTGCAAGCACGTTCTTGTGTGTCTCTGATTTGTTGTCATGAGATTTATAGTTTTTAGATGCTCCCTTGTTCCTTACGTGTGCACTGACATGGAATTAGATATTCATTACCAGCAAATAAAACTAAGTGGAATTGAATGGAATTTCCAAAGAGCTGCCTCTTCAAGGTGTTGAGTTTTCAGGCTGAGATATAAAGAGCAGCTTTTTTATAATGCAGATCACAATATAGCTCTTAATTTTCCATCTGAGATGCTTAGATGCTTCCTGCTGTCTTAGTTGTTAATAAAATAAATTAACTTCAGCTATAAATAAATTTAAAAGTTTAAATCTTAATGAGGTGATAGAGATGGAAACAAAGGAGCTATATGTATCAGTGAAACTGCGGGACATGGTGCGGTCATGGCAATGGAAACAGTAAGAACCATAATTTGCCTCTGACAGTTGAAGTACCTGACTGGAACTGTCTACTTGAATCTACTAACAGTGGTGCGGCTGTTAGTTCTCAAGTTGAGGCTGAAATTTCAGAGACTGTCAAAAAAGGGAGAAGAAAAAAATGGGTGTGAGAGTCCAGCATCATTGTGCTTGAGAGATGGCTGTAGAAGACAGATTTTTTGGTAGCTGTTGTCTTGCTTTAGAAATGAACCTCCTGTCCACTGGAAGTAAACGTTCCTTCTAAAAATAACAGACCTAGAGTATCTTTCAACTTACCTTCCTCCTGAAAGACAAAGCAGCCCATCAAAAGCAAAGTTTCTGTTGGGTCCCTTCTCTGTTGCGGGTTTGTCCATCTGCCCTGAGCTGTAGGAGACTCACGCTATTATTCACTTTATTACAGATGTTCCTAAAGGTAGGATGGTTTCATTTTTAAAGAGAACTCCTGCCCCCAGCTATCCTCCCCCAAGTAAAACAAAACCTCTTTTCATTAAATTGCCTTTCATACAACATCAGCCAGTAACAGCAGAGGCGCGCAAAGCCTTGTCTCCTCTCTTCCTCTGCGGGCTTGTAAAAGGTTAAACATCTGCATGTCCTCGATGTAATTAGGATGTGATGGGACAGTGTCTTCTTCCCACCAGCTGCCAGTGAGCCTGCTTGTGTGGCTCAGGCAGCCCTGAAACACTGAGAAGGGTTGAAATTTGTATGAATCCTATTAAAAACCATATGTATAAATGAAAGCTTTCTGCTCTGTGCTCAGTCCCAAGGACATATTGTGAATCTCAGCTGGTCAGAATTGGACATGGTTCATCTGTTTTGTGGGTCTAGTGCCAGGGATTAAAGAATGGGAGCTGAGCTGGGGCAGCTGAACGCCCATGTGGAGTGCGGAGGGAAGAGCTGGGTAGATTAAGGGCAATTGAATCAGCGTGACCAGGCCACCGAGATGGCACAGCAGTCCAGATGGCAAGGTCTTAGGGTGAAAAGAAGCGATGAAAATATTTCTAGCAATATCAGCTGGGTGTTTTGTCTTAGAAGAGAGTCTCAGAGCAGTTGAAAATGGAGATCTCGCACTGAACCCCTTGTGTTGAGGACGCTAGGGTTTTGGTGCAGTTATATCAGCCAACCAGTTACTTTTATTAGAATTTGGTTTCAGAAAAATTTAGGAAGCGGGAGAAGCCACTTAATGCCTGAGTAGAAATAATGGTGGCCTGCACTTTTCATTTAGCTGGACGCTGCCACAAATTCCATGCCAGAGTTCGGGACCAGGGAGAACTACGCAATGCTGCAAAGTTAAATGAACAAACAAAAGCCTCCATCACCACTGGGGTGGTGGCAGCCTCCCAATCCCATTTTGTCTCTGTAATGTGTTTATGATCCAGCTTTGCGCAGTGAAACACAGGGATCAGTTCCACTTTTTCTTTGTATTCCATTATTCATTCCGATTTTCCTGCATCAACACAGGAATGTTATTATTTGACTTTGTAAAACAGAAATTACTTTCTTTCTCACAGAGTGCTGTTAAAGCCAGAGGTGGGAGTTAGGCAGTATAGGATCTATCCCTTTTTTAGCAAATTTAATTTAAAAATATAATCAACTGTTGACTTAGTTTGTTCACATTAAGTTTTAAGAAACCATTTCATAGGCTAAATGCATTGCTCTTTAGAGATCACGTATGTGCTAAATGTTGTTGAATTTCTGACAGAAATGTCACACTAAAACTAATATTTGGCTGAGATGCAGGCTCAGACAGGGTTTTTGAGGGTGTATTTTGTGGCATTCAGGTTTTGAGAAATGTGAAATAGTTTTTTGGTATATTTCTCCAGTCAGTCCCCTGGGTTGAGTTGTTTTGATGAAACTTGGCAGATATATAAAACTTGCAGAGATCCCATCCTTGATTCTTTTTTTATCATGGGGCCTTGTCATAGTGTCAGAGCAGAATTTGTAGAGGCAACAAATATGAAAAAGGATTTTATTTTATTTTTTTTAAATATAAAGCTGCAAACAGTAAAAAGAGTTGTACTGATTGGCAGAAGAATATGCAAAAGGCTGTAAGTTTTGCTTTTCTTTATTCTGACCTGTACTTAAAAATACCTTTCTCTTCATGCGGGTGCATTTGTCTTGACAAAAATTGGGAAACATCACATTTCTGATGACTCTGGTAACCACACACATCTAGTTTTTGAGAACTTTGTCACAGTTGTGCATCCATTGTCAAACTCGGACTTCAAATTCGTCCCTGCTCTGTTTCTGGAGAACATTGAGACCCTCTGAGGATGTCAAAGCAGAGCAGGTTCTGGTCCTCCTGTTCGGAGACACATCTAGTTAGCGCTAACAAATGGAGTGACTTGTGGTGAACTGTTATGAAAAACAGCCTCCAGCTCAGCCCTATGGTGACAAACCACCCCTGTGAGTTCTCCACCCGCTTCTTCCTCCTCATGACAAAATCGTTCATTTATTCTCTATACAGAATAGTAACTTTTCCAAGTAGGAATATTTCCTTTTTCTTAATCATACAATCCCCATAAGGCTGCTGTAAATATGTAGCTGTGGTAATAGCACACCTGTACAGCGTGTGTGTGGACTGTTCTTTTAAATAGTCCATCTGACCAAGGCGAAATAACTTTTTGCTACCCAGGCTTAGGAAGTGTTCAAACACAGTTGAGGAACTGATTTTCTTCATTGCTTTGTCCCATCATTCTTCCTGCCTTCTGGTGATAAATTATGCAATAGCCACTCGCAGCATCTAAGAGTCTCTTCTATTTAATTTGCTATGAGGATATCATCATGGCAGTCACACCAAGAGCCTCTTCTGGGAGCTGGGCTGCCATTTGATATATTTGTTAATAGAGCCACGCTGACAATATCTTCTATGATATAATTGATTGGAAAAGTAGCAACGTTCCCAGTGTGGTCTAGCAGGTAAACATGCAAGCAGTTAAAAAAAATAAAATGGGGGAAACAGTTGCTCAAAGGATAATAAAGTAAGGTGATGTACAAAGCACTAAAACCCAAGGGCTTATGCAGCTGTAACCATTCAAAAGGCACTTACCAAATTACAGAAACTAAACAGGATTTGGCTGAATTAGCAGTGAGGTAGGAGACCTCTAGGGAAAACCCAGGTGCTGCAGATGCTTTGTTTCAGCAGGTGCTGCTCATTCTCTAAATAGGTATTTAATCAGTGCCTCGGGAGGAAGTGGAAAGGCAGCGAAGCTGAGGGTTGCTCATGCCCTGTGACTTTGTGAGAGTAGTCGCAGTGTTTCGGCCACCCATCCGTTTGAAGGTAATGCATATTCAGATTTCTTAAATGTACTAATACTTCAGTTAAAGTTCTTTCCACTGTACCCTTGGAGATGTTGGTGTCTGAAGGTCTTTGGTGAACCAAGCCGATCCTTCTTCTTGGGAGCAGCCTGTGAAGTTCTGTCAGTGTTTTAAAAAGTACGCTTGGGATGGAAAGGAGATGCTTGATATTTGTGCTAGAAAAGTCTGTGCTATGTCAGAAAATGAGCATGTTGACAGTCTTTTCTGATGTGTACATGATTGGTCCCTCTTGCTTATTTAGGAACTGCTATAATAAAAGCGACGAGCAGTGGTGACATGCAATGTGAGTCTTCCCCTTGATTTTGGTGTTTACCATCTTAAGATCCCCTTTTCTTCCCTTACTATGCGTAAAGTCTACAGGAAATGTCTCTTAAAATAGAAGGAGTGTTCTGGGACTGCTCCTAATTTATCTTAAGCCTGCTTTACACCACTTTTTACAGCACTAAAAAGACTAGAGGACCTTTTACATGTCTATCATGGTATTAGAATACATGAGAATAAAATCAGGTTCTTCAAATTAGAAGGTTTGTATCCTGATCTAATCCAAACCTGCTAATCCCCTAGTTGAGCTCGGTTCTCAGTGACACCACCATCCTGCTCTTCTGTTGATATCTCTTTTTAAACTCTTGGGAAATGTGGAGCCTCACAGAGCGTGTTTTTATCAATCAGGGGATGAGGAAAGTAATCCTTCCCCCCACCTCCTGGTAGCATTCAGGAGCTTCTCTGGATATGTTTTGTAATATTTTGCCATGCAGAAGTACCATTGGTTTTCTATTTCTGAGTGTAACTCAACCTTTCTCAACTTCCATCCAGCAAAACCTTGTCACTTTGTAAAATCTGCTTATGACAAATGATGCTAATAATTTTTTCTTGCCACCCAGACTGATTTGTGATCATGGTGGTCTCGGAGATCAACCAGGGTCAACACCTCTATTTCAAGAACCCATGTGATGCTGAGGTTGAGTTAAAGCACTCCAACTCTTTTCCTCCGTGAGAGGGAAACTGTTGTTCTCAACCAACAGTTCCAACAGTCCCAGAGAGACTTCATGCCCTGTTTTTTTTTTTTTTTCTTTTTCTTGTCTTATACCTAGTGCTGAGGAGAATGCTAGCACTCTCAAAGCTATATGATTATACAAGTCCTCTCCTTTCATCTCATGCGCTTTAAGTAAACTTCATCTTGTGTAATATTTGGTCCTTTTTCAAATGCATTAATTCCTATAGAGATAAGTAGTTACGGAATAGACTGAAATCTAATTCTGAAATCCCCCTCCATTGTGAAGGTGTCTGCAGAGGAGGACAGCAGCAATAGTATCTCATCTGAATCGACTGCAGTAGACGGCAGGAATACAAATGTTGCAGAAAGAGGGAGTCCTGCAGTGTACTGGCAGCTCGATACGGAGGGAATACGAGCTACTATAGATTTCTATTTGTGCGGTAGGATGTTTTGTGTAATCACGGGGAAATAGTGCCTCTTTAAAATTCATCCTCTTTTTTTCTGTACTCCATTTTTTTGTGTTATGAACCTTTCCTATGCACTACAGTAATATCACATAGCCAAGTTTAAAAGACTGTTTCAGAGGTCCCCTTTGGGCTATCCAGTTTTATGTAGACAGGACACCGAGGAGCACTGAACTGCCTATTACTTTGGAGCAGAAATGGTGCTGCAGTGAGATTGATAGCAGCCACGTGCCTCCATACACAATGCTAGCTGCATAAATTACAGCCTCTTAATGATAAGGCATAGCTAAATTTCAACGAAAGCATAGTTGTGCCTCTATTATTTCAGTTCTCTCTAATACATGAGTATGTAAATATGTATGCCAGGGAACGAAATCTGTATCTGAGATTGGGGGTGAGAGTGGGGAGAGAGTGAAGCTGGAGTATAAACAAATGAAAATTGCAATCAAGTCTATAGAATTCACTGTATTTGAACCACACTGGATCTCAAACAGCTTGGCATTCGTAACATGGCAGGATGTTTTATCACGGTGCATTCCCAAAAGGTGAATTGAAATAAGGATTAAAAAGCCCCTATAAATCAGATTTTATAGCTGCCTAAACCACCTGCAAACTGTTGGTACTTGTTTTCAAAATCCACCATCATTCTGCTGTCAAATTGATTTTGGTTTCATTAGCAGAGCTGGCATCGCCTGTGCTGGCATAATCTACCAGCAGCATAAATTACTAGGAGTGTAATTGTAAGCAATGTCTTAATTTTGTCAACATCATTCCAGAGTGCCAACGATACCCTTTATGCACTATTTTTAATTGTCTCGGCTGGATGTTTTTTCAGCAAATTTTACCTCAATGGAAAATAACAGAAAGAATTCCGTGAGCCTGTAGTAGTTAGTACAGGCAGGAAGATGCTCTACATGAAACCCAAGAAGATGATTTACCAGGGGACTCTCTAGTATTTGTAAACAGTTTCTCATTCAAAAGGTGGCTTTTTAAGTACTGAGGATCAGTGAAGGAGCATGTTTTGGTGGCCCTGTGTAGTATAGAGGCACCAGAAAGTATCGCAAATGAAAGCTGGTAGTGCAAGCTTCGCTCTACTTTGGTTCACAGTCAAAATTGTGCGAGCGCTACAGGTGATGGGAACTCTCTGGATGGTGGAGGAAGAGCTTGGTTCCCCATGGCTGTGCAGCCATTGCACCATCAGGAGGCTGTTTGCTCAGATCAGTATTTTGCAACCTGGCACAAAGTCTATAAAATCTGTATAAGCCTCCAACACATTATATGTGACCAAAATAAACATCCAGGGGCGTTATGCTTCACCTCTCCTTACGGTTTCACCAATGTTATTGGCATTAAACATACAGAAGAAGATAATGGGCTGCATGGGCTGTGTCTTCAATTTGGTGAACTGTCTTAAAATCTCTCCGTATGAATGAGGTGTCTATAAATACGTAATTAATGAACACGAGGAAAGCTAACAGCCAGCAATCAAGCCTACGTACTATAAATCCTGGGTATTGTGTGCTCAGTAAGCTACCCTGTACCACAATTGATTTTTACAGTTGAAGACTTCAAGTAGAAGATATCTTTTTCTATTTGGTTGTGAGTAACTGTAGGCAGTGCAGTAAGATTCATATTATGATGGGAGGGAATGCATTTGCACTATAAATGTGGAGAGTTAATGTTGTGCTGTATCTCTGCATGAAATAAGTCTTAGTAAGGTAGTTGATAGGTTTGCTCCCTTCCTCATTCAAAAGCATTCATTATTAGCAATACTCTGTATATTAAATGGAATAGTAATGGATTTGTTAAACGTGAAAGTGAGAGTCCTTCTGTTTCCATTTAGAACCTGTAGCAGATTTTGCTAATGCATGTTTTACAAGTAACCATTTATTTTGCTGAAAAACCAAAGGCAGAGCCAGGGAATTCTCAAAAGCTCTCCAAGGCTGTCTGCTGTGCTGCGCCCCAGTCTCTCTCTCTCTCTCTCTCTCTCTCTCTCTCTCTCTCTCTCTCTCTCTCTCTCTCTCTCCCCCCTCTATTCCTTTAAAACTCTGGACCAAGATGACCGTTGCAGGAAGAGCTTTTCACATCAATCAGGACTGGATTCTAGTTGCCAATACGCAGAGAGCCAATTTAGCTGTCTACTCGAGTATGTGATCTAAGTCACACTGAGGTTAAAGCCTTATCTAAATCCTATTAAAGCCAATGCTGAGACCCCATAAACTTAATTGGGTTTAGTGCAGATCTACTTTACGGATTTCTTTTTGTATCTTAGCACATTTGTATTTTTTGATCAGTGAGTACCTTTTGATAACTGAGACAGTACCGTGTTTTCTTACCTGTATTCTTTTAAATTAGAGTGGCATACGTAATGTGTAATCTGGAAAGACAACTAGTGTGTCTATATTCAAGAAAAACTATCCACAAGAAGTCAGCCCAATCTTTTTTTCTATTAAAAACAATCTCTAATCTCTGTCAATTTTGGTAACCTGGCAGTTGTGTTCTATGTTCAGTACTTTGGGTAGGGGTCAGTCCTGCTTCTATTTAGAGTTTTTGGAATTTAATTTAATGTATGAAAGGCTAAGCCGATGAAAATTAATGTGGTTTTTACATTTGTTATATGAGCTGCCTTAGATATCACACTACAGAAATTTAGCAAAAGTAAAGCTGAAATTCTATGTACAGAAGAGGGCACAGCGTTAACCTCATTCAGAGGCGAGAAATTCTCTATCATTCGGCAGCATAAGGTTAAGCAAGTTCTTTTCCATGATGGTCCTGTATTTCCATTGACTTCAGTAAACTTAGTCTCCCTCACAAAAAAGTGGCTGTGATAAAGGTTTTATTTGCACTTTGCATCTTCATTCATCCAAGTAGGTTTATTGAGACAAAGGTAGAAACAGCATTTGTGCCTTGAGTGGATACTATCCTCTGCACTCCAAATGATGTCTCAAATACTCAGTTTTGAGAGTGGGCCAAGCTGTAGACACCCTTTTGTTGGCAATTACTTGGCTGAATGAATAATCTTACCAAGTTTGATACAAGAAATCTTAACAACTAAGTTACAGTGTGACAGGAGTTTTGCTTTTCAGTCCTGAAGATTGATCTATAGACGCAGAAGAAATGAATTGCAGTGTTATTAACATCCTTGACAAGTTAGCAGAACTATTGACTCATTGTTGGCGTACCTGTGATTTAGGATTGTGGTCCTGGTTCTGTGGGGTTTTCTGGCGTGTTAACATAGTAAGACGAATACTCCATGGGGAGCAAGTATCGGTCATGCATTTCTTGCACAAGGTGTTGAACTCGGTGGGAGATTTTGTGTTGACTTCCCAGAGACCAGCCTTCTATGAACATGTTTTATTCATTAGTCTAAAACTCTTGTGAAGAAATAAGTGACAGCAATTACTAAACATTTGCCGCTTTTAATTTATTCCTCTTAAATCCTTCTCTGGCTTAATAGCTAAGGAAAAAAGTTTGCAAGGTGATAGTGCAAGACTCCATCTGTTCAGACAGATTAAAGGAACCAGAGGACAACTTCTAAAGGATGAATACTAAAGGTATTGTTATTGCTCTTGCTAAGTTTAATTACAGAGAATAGGGACCGATAAATATGTCTACAGGACACATTGATTGCTCTGTGAATGTACGCATCCATTTAAAGGCAAAGTCAAAGATGTTTCAACTGCATATGACCTATCAAGACAAGCATAAAGCTGAAGGTCCTATGGTCCAGGGGAAAATTTTTACCACAGATCAGTTACTCGGTTAAATTACCTTCAACCTATATTCCCAAGAAGTTCTGCCTTTGGGGATACTAGTAAATTCATATCCAGGACAACTGACACGGATATAAAAAAAAAAAAAGTCAGTAAACTTCTGAACAAAACTTTCTTTAGTCACTTAGATGCTTCTAAAATTTCTGCCAAACTTGCAATAAACTCTCTATTAACCTATAAAGAGTGAATTTAGCAAAAATAACAAATTTCCTCAGTGAGACCAATAATTAGATTGTGATGTGTTTTATAATCACTTTGAACAGGGCAGTAAGTATGTATATTTTAGTAGCAGTCCTTTCATCCTTTTCATTAAAAAAAAACTTAAGGTTGCAAATGTGTTTTTTATTTTCCTCAAAGGTTATCCGTTTTTTTTTTTTTTCCTCTCCCCTGTAGGAACAAAATACCCTAAAGACACACTGGATTGCTTATCCAATTATGGCTGCTTTCCTAACTAATAGTTTTTAGATATTCATTTTTAATGATTTTTATGCCTCTTGAAAATGCCAGCAATATTGCTCATAAATCATTGTCCTTTCCTTTAGCTCTCCTGGATTAATATAAATTCACTTTAATTACAATTCTAGTTGGATCAACTGCATTTAATCCTACCTGGGTTTTGAGGTAGGTATTTATTTCAGTACAGCTCATTAAATAGCAGTGGTATAGGTTAATGTCATGATTAGATGCAGAATGAGATACTGGGGGAAGGGGAATTCGTATGCTGCTAGAGATATTGCAGCTTGCCTTAAGAAGCATTAGTTTTTAGTTACACAGAGTTATGCTGTATGTTTTTTCCGTTGATATTTTCTGCTTAGTACCGTATCATTGTGTGCCAGCTTTGTACACAATGCTTATATATCTCTGAAATAACTGTATGCAGATTAACGGTGATGGTAACTAACACAGGCACCGCTCCTCTCGGGGTGTCCATAGACAGAGGTATGACAGCGAACACATTGTATTTTAAGTACGTCATTATTTTCATTTGGAGTTCAGCAGTTGTTGGTGGAAAGAACCAAGATTCCTGATGGTTTGCAGATGTAAGGTTGAGTCAGCAGTGTTTGGTGTTACTGATTCCATGTCTTTTTGGCCAGCTATGATGTGCGGTGGTATACTGAACCTCATCCCTTGCGTGAAGGGAGCTCCTCTGCCACCTTGGATATCCACTGGAATATAAACTCTATCATTTCATATCCATGCTGCGCTAGAACAAGCGCAGGGAAAAAATCAACTGCAACTAAGCTGTATTGAATATGATAAAGCTGCTTTTGATTTATATTCATGGGGAGTGGAATCCAAATCGAGCCCAAAGGTGAAAACAGAGGTGTAAAACATTATGTAGCCCACTGCCTCTTTAAGAAAACATCTATTTCTTTTGCTAAATATCAATCCAGGGAAAAGGACCTGTGTGTGTTTCATTTTTCTTTGCTGACGTTTTGATGTGATTAAATTCATGGTGCTGCAAAAAAATATTGCCGAGCAAACCTCGCAGCCAAAGAAATAGTGCGGTGTTCTTCCAAAGCCAGCAAATGCATAGCAGCTTCCTCATTAGTATAATTAGTAAAAGCACGGTTCCACTCTAACCTGTAAATCACTTTTTCTCTGCACGGGACATTTCTGTTAAATGCTGACTGTCTGCTGTCTATCAACTGGCACAGGTAAACAGGCGAAATTATTAACACCTTCACACTCGGTGAGACATCTGGGGAGCCTGATGCGGATGTGTAATCAACAGAGAAACTCTGCTTGCATTGAGTAATTTAATTTCTCTAGCCATTTGCTTCTGGGCTACTGATGAACTCATAATTTAGGAGGCTGATGTGATATTTATAGTGATTGTGGTTTTTATTTATTTAAAGAAAAAAATAGTGTTGTGACTTGCATTTCTTTGCATGTCTCAGTTCCCCGAGGAAGTGTTGTTTCTGGTGTTTGACTAGGCACTAAAACACTTTCTTCTCAGTTCTTTCACAGTGGAAAAACATTTCCGTGAAAGACCAGTCCTACTGGTTTGAGAAGACAGGTAGTGTTATGGCTGAAGCGCTGGCTAAGCCTCTGGCTTCGTTTTTTTAACTGTCTTTAAATTTTTCTGACACTCGGAATCACCAGAGGGAATTTTTGATCTGAAGGGAAAATAACTGACTCGCACTGATTTTGTACTTGAGCCAATTGCAAGAAGAAAACCA
The DNA here is from genome assembly GCA_008921705.1 of Burhinus oedicnemus. Lineage (NCBI taxonomy): Eukaryota > Metazoa > Chordata > Aves > Charadriiformes > Burhinidae > Burhinus > Burhinus oedicnemus. Next base: position 623,168 of record VFFE01008899.1, on the reverse strand, counting down.
CCTTCCAACCAGCCTTACCAATTTACCTTTGATGGCCTGATGGTCCGGCCCCACTCTGTTATTCTCCCTTTTTTCTTTCTTTAAAGGGGATACACAAATGCTTCCCTCTTGGTCCTGTTGGCTGTGCGCAGGAGTGATGGTCCCCGAGTACAACTGTGTATGGCTCCTAGCACATCCCAACCCTAACCTTAGCTGTGAGTTTTTTCTTTTCTAAGAATTCATTGGCTGGCTGTAAACACTTAAGATACCAAGGTAATGGATTTCATGTGTAATTTTAGCCTCTTCTTTGGTAAAGCAAGGTAGCTATTCTACCATGGCAGGATTGGGTTTCTTAGAAGAAACTCAGAGCTCTTCTGAAACAGCCAGCAGCCACCCTTTACAATGCTTGCGTGTAGTAGGTAGGATTGGTTATGCCCAGTTTTGTACTGAAAGGCCAAGTAGTTATTTTCAGGGTCACAAAGTGAGAAAATGAATGAGCTGAAAATAGGAGCCGAGAGCCCTTGTTCCCCATCTCGTGCTCATAAATACCCTCCCTTCCACTGTCACTTTACAGACATCCTTTGCAAAGGAGTTTGGTTGAACAGAGCACGAATGCACAGGAAGATTAAGCAAGACTCATAATTCTTGAAAGTCAAGAGCAAAACATGCGTTTTTTGGTGTTGAGCCGGCCACTCTTCCACCAAACCCGAGTCCTTTAACCCAGTTCTGGGCAGACAGCTGCTGATGCCTGCATCTCTGCTCCTGGGAAGGTGAGTGTTTGGGAAAATGTGTGGTTTACGAGATGTGGAAGGCTCTGTGTTTTGAGCTCTCTCCTTTTCTGACTTTGGAAGAAGCCACTTACTTTTTCAGTACATCACATAAAATGCAAAGTGTATTTGATGAGGAGCCACTTACACAGTTCTTTACAACATGTAGACAGAGTTATGAGGTTGGGCAGCAGCTTTGTCAATGAAAGAATAAAGAAGTAGATTTTTTTTTTCCCACCCTTTGAAATGGGCAGAATAAAAATTGTAATTACTTGTTTGTCTATAAATAATTTGGTGAAGCTATAGGTTGTGCTATACACGTGCACACCCAAGTAAGATACATGTCTAGTGCCAGAAAATTGCTTGAGCCTCTCGTAGGTAGTAAATTCTCCATGTATTTACGGCCAATAGTAGATGTGCCTGTGCGTGCTGACGGAGAAATCGTATGTCAAGGTGATCAGCAAAGGGCAGCAGGAGTCTTTTCTCTTCTGTAAAGGCAGCCAGGTGTCAGGCTTTCTCTGGGTAGTTTTTCCTACAAAGAGGTTGATTTACCTTATGGACAGCAAAAAATATTCTCACCTCGACAGCCTAAAGGCTGATGACATGTCACATTCCTGTTATCCATAGTCTTGCAGCCGTTCATTCCCATCACGTGTTCCTTAATCCCTGAGCTCACTGTTCCTTCTTTCCTGATGGCTTGTTACATTTTGAAGAATGTCCTGTGCTCTGCGTTTATGTTTGTATACCTGTCAATGCCGTCTGTCTTTGGTGTCCAATATGACAGGAAGGTCTTGGCACGTGCAGTTGTGGTGTGCAGGCGATGCTGGACTTTGCATTAAGTACCTACGTATAGTCGTTTCCTTACGCATGTGCGTTTCTGCCCAGTCCTTCCCCTCTCCCCAGATAGTCTTCAGTAATTATTTGCAAGATGATGTGTGAAGGAATTTGTAGGTGAAATCAGGTGATTCTTGAATACATGAAGATTGATAACAGAACATTGAAGGAGGAGGAGCTGTGAATGAGCACAGGTAATTGTCTATAGAAATCTGTGAATAGGAGCTAGCTACCTATCAGTATAGAATGTGTGTTGCTTTATTTCTTTTGGAAGAAACGAGATTGAGTCATATATCAATTAACCTTAAGCCAGATAAGTGGCTGAGGATTAATTTACTAGATAATACTGGAATCTGGGAGGATGTGGAGGATTTGTTGGAAACTATTTAAAGTATAATTAATGTTCCTTTTAAATATACAGAGAGATAACAGAATTAGTTGAAAAATCTTTTTATTGGAAAATGGAACATTTCAAAGGAAAATAAATGTCTAAGCATTGGTTCCCAGCTGCTGGGAGGTGATGTGGTTTCACGCAAGACAAAGGAGCTTTCCAGAGTTACACGGTGGAGGATCATGTCATGGTATTAAAAGGACCGAATTGAAATGCTGAGTTGCTGAGCGTTTCTGCAGGCTGCCCGTTAGGATGCTGACAATGCTAATTGGAGCTCGTTTGCCTGTCGTGGGGCCTCCACACTTGTGTTTGGAACAGGATTTGCCTTGTGCCCATTGCTGCGATGCACTGAATAGCTTTTCCTGGGCTCCTGAGCTGCTCTGGTTTCTGCTGGCTTTTCTTCTTCCAGGGGTGAGGCGCTGGGAGAAATTGTCAGCAGTTCTCTCTGTTTACCCTTTGGGGCAAAGTGCATCTTCAAAAAGTGTAAATATTTCGATTGCTAATTTATACCCTTGGCATTCAGGGTGACTTGTTCAAGTGAGTGATGTGCTGCGTGATTAGTTGCTCGTAGCCTCATAATTAGCTGAAATGTCATTTACATTGCGTTGCCTTGCTGCACGTTTTGCTCTGTGTGTAATCGCTGGGAAGGAGAGCACTCATACGGATACCACTGCAGTGGCAGCGTAGCTGTTCAGCTGGGAGACTGAGTTTCTCTTTTAGATCAGCAACCTGTTAAAAAATAAAAAATAATAATAGCAATTATGTGCTGCTTTTACTTCAGTTATTACACCTGAAAAACTGAATTCGTGTCTAATTTCTGTGTCCTTTGAGAGTCTGAGAGGACCTGACCTAGAAGAACTACACCCATGGAGAGTCTCTCCTGTGTGTGTAACGCTGATCGGTTTGCGTTTTTTTTCCTTTGATGCATTTTTCACTTGAAGATCTCAAAGCCCTTCAAAATTTTCTGCCAAGTTGTTCACCTGTGACTCCAAAAAGTTTAGAGGTGTTTTTTCTGTTTCTGCTATGGTTACTGTGCTTCAGAAAGCTGATGCTTTATGCTGCCGATCTAAAACAGTGCTAGTATGTACCATTCTGCTGAGGTTTTGATTTTGTGTCTTATTGTCTGGCACGTTTAGCACCCAGGCTCTGCAGTGTCCCGCCGACCTATTTCAAGTGCTTTGTTGAAGAGACATTACGTTTATGGGTAAGGGTCACGTTTTTAAAAGGAGTTAAGCACCTAAGCTCCTTTCAAACCTAGCCTGCGTGTGACAGGAGGCACCGTGTTGGGATCTATTGTCCACTCCATTGTGTCTGGGATACATTTACTTGATCAGTGTTGTTATGCCTCAGCTTCTATTGTATCGGTACCGGGTTTAATGCATTCCTGGGCACAAGATGCTGGGAGAGAAATAAAGTGTGAGCCAGCCACTACTAATAAGTATATAAGAGAATCCATCAAACCCCTTTGCTATCTATCCATTTAGCACTGCGGGTAAGTGGTTCCGTTTAGCTGGAGAAGCCAAATTATGAGAGATGTTCTTTTATCATCGCTTTTATATCAGAAAGAGTGCAGTAGTATTTTTAGCCATCAGTAGGATGCAAAAGTGCCTCTTCCTTCTGATTCCTATATAAACGGATTTCACATTACTCAATACAATGCACTTTAGTGATTGGAAATGTCAAAGTGATTAGGGAAAGCTGGCATTTTGGAAGTGCTGGAGTGTGTCTATGGCTACGTACCCTGGCAAGAAGTTTCAAATTATCTTAAGCTGCTAAAACACAGACTTTCTAGCCCACAAATGTGACGTTGATTTCTCTTGTGGTGCAGATTATGGAGGAAAATGACCCCGCTTGGCTTCCCCTGGTTATGTTACGCATTCACATTGGCTTCTGAGAGAACCGACTCCATGTGACTTATTTTGGGCATGAAAAATCTGTCTTACAGTATCTGTAGTTCAGTATTTGCTTGCATTTAGACAATATACTGAGATCATTATATCGATGATCATTTCATTTTACCGTGAAAGGTGATGTTTTCTGATACAGCCTGCAGCTCTCGCAGTCCAAACAACTGTTACTCAGAGCTTTGCAAGATTTTTTCCATTAGGAACAGGTTGAGCATAGCCTGGCTTATTTAGAAAGTGTATGCACAGGCCAAATTCAGTGTGACTTGAGGCCAAGTTAAATATCCAAGCACCTGAACGCAATGTGCCTGGCCCTTTCGGGTGCTGTAGAAAGTGTGCGTTCAACATCAGACTCCTTTTACAGTGCACAAAAAGAAGTGTGACCCCGGTACCAACAGAAGACGATTCACGCTTCTGCACAAGGGCTTTTAAAACAAAAGAAAACAAGATCTTTATTGAACCTCAGACGAGTATAAAGTAAGCCAAGCAGCTTTACAGAAAATTAAGATATTAAAAGTGTTTCTTGCACCCAGCTGGTAGTTTTATGATGATGTCTCTTGGCGTGCATCTGCACCAGTTAAAAATAATTCTGAAATAGCAAGGGTCTCGGCCCTGCTGAAGCTTTGGGGTTTTTTTTCCTTTTCAAATAAGGTTTTACTAAGAAGGTGGTTTTCTCTTATTATGATTTATGATGACTTGCCCTTTATCAGAGTACTTGTTTCAGGTTGAAGTCTTTGTAAGAGCACAGCTGATGGAGGAGTCTGGGCATGAAGAAGTTATCAATATTAAAAATATCCTTTCATGACAGCAGCACCTTTGTTAAAGAAAAACTTTCATTATTTGCTAGAAATGGCCAGATCCTATACTCCACGTGTCTGTTCTGTTGCCAGGCTGCCTTTATTGAGGATTTATTTTTTTTTTCTTTTCTTGCATGTTAGCTTCTGTGATGAACAAAATGAGAATGGATATGTCGTAATGAAAAATAGATACCTGAAGTCAGGTCCAGAAAGGTAAATGGGGTGTGGGGTGTGGAAGACGTAGGTCACATTCAATCAAAGTTACTTACTGCTGTAAAATATCTCCCCTTCAACCCCAGCTCTGCCTTGGAATTATCTTGCCCCGGCAATGACTGAAGGCTGCCTGAGGGGCAGAGTCGGGGCAGTAAGAGATCTCCGAATGGATCATTACTGCTTAAGTATGCATAAAACATCCATGTATTTTTGTACAGTTCTGCTATGGGAAAATAAAAACTGTCTGTTTCTCCCTATTTACTGTAGTGGGTTAGTGGTAATCACCGTTTATGAAGTCACTCATAAGAAAGTAATAGCCTGAGTAGTGCTTTGGGATTAAAGCACATCTTTAAATGATACTATAAGGAATCATTTATGTAATGCAACACTGATCTGTAGCCCTGAGATGGGTTTACATCCCATGATTGACCAACATTGCTGGTTTTATTGCCCATGATGATATGTAGCGTTCTCCTATTTTTCTTTCTGTGTAAAAGTAGTTTTTGTGGCTGGTGATATTTAGCACTGGTGAAATGCACAGGGCGGATTGTGACCGGAGCTTTCCAGTGGCCTTACCCGGGTGATGGAAAGTGATGTTTGCACCAGTTCCAGATCAATAGCGGGTCTCACTCGTGCCAAGTGACTGCGTTTGCCAAAGGGGGAAGGGAGTTGTGAAGTGAGGAAGGTTAAGAGCTGGGTAGGTGAGTAACTGGAAAATAGCCAATTGCCATTTTTCTTTTTAATGAACACCGAGGACCAAATTCAGTGGCAGTATTACGCTGAGTACTTGCATTAGAAATCATGGTGACAGTTTATTTGCATCCTGGGAATGCAGGGAACCAAGCTGTATAGCCTAGGGCCCTCTTGAATAAATGCGGTACAAGACTAATGAAAAAATAATAAAATGGTTCCTTAGCCAGTTTATATGATGGTAATTATGAAAATGTCAGCATACGGGATCGATTTTCTAGAAGAACCTTCTCAAAACATATACATGGAGTCAGCGTGTTCTGCATTGAATCTCGTTGTGGTGATGTTCGATGTGTTGAAACTTTTGTAGAAGGAAAGTTTGAGCCAGATTTTGAAACATTTCGCGAACATGTTTCATTGTTAACATCCACAGGCAGACGCAAACACTCCTCCTTTCCCCTTAAACGCTCTTCCGTGCTGTTTTGTCAAGAGATGTGATTGTGTTTCTGTTTTGCATGTGAAGCGACATCTTAGAAATTTAGCAGTTGAGACTGGAGAGCTGCGGCGCTTGCGGTGCCCTGAACACTTGACATCTCTTCCCAGTGTCTCCTTAGGAAAACTACAGTCTCTAGGAGCATGCAAGTAAGCCCCCCTCATTATTAGCACGGGGCTTCCAGGCAGGTTATACTTGCATTTGCCCAGCATTTTGTGGGGTTTTTTTTCTAAAAATCTTATTCACCCTTGCAGATCTGAAGCAGCTTCCCTGATGGCCTTCTGAATACTTAGTAACAGCCATTAATTTGGAGCAAGGATGGCAATTATGTTCATAAGAGAGCAAAAGAGACTGTTTTGCTGCTTTGGTTTATTGGATGACTGAGCTAATTCATTATTTGTATAGGAATCTTATTTTTTACTGCTGGATGGTCATCCATTCAGGACTGTAAATCTAATTAATTTGAATACATGAGATTTGCTAGAGGGTGTTTCTGGTTTGGTTTAAATATAAGAAGTAATTAGCTAGCAAAAACTTTACTGCTTTGTAACTAACTTTTTGGCAGTTCTGCAGTTAAAGCTATAGGCAGTGTATTAAGTCCAAGAAGAGAATATGGTGATTAAAAATGAATTCCTTACTACTTGGACTGGCTCAACAGCTTAGCTTGTGTTTATTAGGAGAGGGCATCTGTCTCCCTGCCTTATTAGATGAGGAGAAGGCAAATATAAACACAAGGAAGAGCCAATCTAGCCCCCTACATTGCTTCCACTTTGCCAAAAGCCACTGTACTGACTGTTCTAGTGGGCTGCTGCAGCTGCGAATACATCTGCTGCCGCGGTGCCTCTCGCCATGGGGGCTGTCCCTGTGGGTTTGCTCTAAAATGGCAATCTGTCAATACAAATATTGACAAGTGCCATCTCACTGCTGTGTATTTTAACCAGATTAGGTTCCCCAAAAGGAATGGCGTATGCAGAGGTGCTGAACAGTAGCTGTACACTTTGTTTGTACAGATAATAACTGGCAGAGACGGGCTGATGCAGGGGAAAAAGGAATGTCCTGTCAGCCTTATAATTATCTACAGATAAATGGACACGATCAATTCTTGTTGTGTAGTTAGCACCAGATTCACAGTCTAAAAAATAAAAAACTCCTTGACTTTCCATCATTTTATGGAGGATCCTTATTTCGAAATATGCTGGAAGTCATAACATATCGCCAAAGGGCTCATGTGTGGAGGAACATCCACAATGCCAGGATTCAGACGGTGCTGCCAAGACGCAGTGGTAGGACAGAGGGAGAAGTCGATTTGCAGCACGATTCCAAGAGAAGCTGGTAAACATATGGAAAGGACACACATTGCAAAGGGTACTTCTGAGACTGAAGACCTGGACGGAGCCGAGAAAATCTGTGTTCGGTTCCTTATGTTGGCATGAGCTGTCTGTAAATTTGGGGTTTTCTTTGAATGGACTCCTGTTTTCTTGGTACCTGGTGTCAGAGTGGCTGTGTCCTAGGGCAATGAAAATAGGTGTTAATGAGTAAAGTGGGCACCAGGAATGCTTCTTGGCTATAGGTATCCTAATATAAGCCAATATTTTGAGTGCTGAAACCACTTAAGCAGCTTTCCAGTAGAGACTGATTACTGGGGAGAAGGGAGCGCGGACGGTGGCGCTGATGTGGCTGTGCCTGCTCCGAGGGCTCACGCAGCTCTGTTTGTCCCGTGCTCGTAAAAAGCCCAGGTTTATATTGATGGAAGCAGCGCTTGAATAGCCTTGAGTAAAAATTTAGTTCCTATAATACATTTCAATGAATGTAATGGCCCTGTCGGCATTTTATGTAAACCTTAGTGAAATTTGGAATGACTGCTTTAAAAGGAGAAATCTGCATGCTTTGGGTAAGAGTGCTTGCAAGTATTTTTTTTTTTTTAATGGGGCTGATGGAGACGTAGCAAGATTGGACTGGTCAAAGCCTGTAGTTCAGTTTCTGGGTGAATTTTTAATGGAAATACGATCCTTACACTAGCAAGTGTCTGGCTATTTTGATGAAATTCTAGCCATGTTAATTGGGAAATGCGGATGGGAGAGGAATAGGGGAGGGTCTGCGGGGCTGAAGTCAATTCAGATGATTTATCTGTTACCATGTCTACTGCTGTTGGTGCCTGGCAGCTTGGAAGTGGATGCTGGGGCTCTCTACAATCCCGATTGCAGAGCTGGCCGCATTAGTGTGTCAGCAGAGCCTAATGCTGTTTGCTCAGGTCCCATCTCTGCTGCAGTGAACCAGCAAGAACGGCAGTTCAGCTTTTTTCAGCATTGTGATGCTAGAAATCTCTGATACATAGTTTTTTTTGGGTCCCTTTTGCTTGAAAATTAATGTTAAGAGCATTTTCAAAGAGAACAACTGTGGGATAGTTATAGTTTCTTCTGCTCAGCTTTGATTAAAGCCTCTTCATATTTATTTTTAAGAGAATCACAAGGCATTTGCTTGTGGCTAAATATAAGCTGGATGACTCAAAGAGAATGCTGAGGTCCAGATTTTGAGAAATGAAATCACTGAGATCCTCTAAGGACTATTAAATCCCACTTCATATTTTCAAAGTTGCCAACAAATGTAAACAACAAAAATTAAGATAACATGTTGTTTTGGTCTGTATTTTTAGAATGACATATGCTGCTGAGTCTCGGAGAGCACCTCGCAGACACGCGAGTGCTTTAATACTGTGCCCCATAATGATTCATATATATGTGACTTTTTCCTAACTTGGACTTCTGCTATGCTTCTAAAGGAGACTGACTGATGTCATTCCCATGTTAAATTGGACACTGCACCTGGCTTGACCATCCCTGCACAGTTTTGAGTCTTTTTAAGGTATTTAGGCATTGAAAGAAGCATATTGGCATAAGTTGTTTGTTTTGGTGGGTTTTTTTGTGCTTAAGTTGTTTGCTTTCATTTTTAGAAGCTAAGGTATTTTTGAAGAATATTTACACACTTAAGCAGATAAGCACCTTCAGAAAGCTTCCACAGAGAAGCTGCTACTTATTACAGCAGTAAGAAAGATTTAAAAAAACCCCAAAACATAACCACATCAGTCTAGTTCCTAGTGTAAATGAGTGTGATAAAGCCTCATATATCGTTTCTAAGAGTGTTCATTCTAAATCTGGATGTTAAGCCGTGTTTCTTCCAAAGATTTCATTCTTTTTGCTAAGGCTACGATCTTGTAGTTTTTGGCCCATCTTTAGTTGCATTTCAAAAGGTCCCTTCACATGCTGTAAATAATTGAAGTCCAGATTAAATGAGGGAGCATTAGTGTGAGCATCCACCTTGACAAATCTATTTCTGCTTTTGGAAGTGAAAAAGAGCTATTTGTGCCTGAAACACAGCTGCTTAAGCTTTAAAATGTTATTATTTCTGTCTGTGATTGTGTGGTCACTGTTGATGCAGTTGACCCCAAGTGCTAAACCAGGAGAAAATCGGTTGCGTAGTCAGAGCCTAAGGATCCGGCTGAGTATGTGAGGGAATTCACAAGATGTATATGCCTAACTTGGCTGTAGCCTTTTAAAAACAAACAAATTGGTAAATGTTGATGCATATATAACTTTTAAGGAAACAAGTTACATGTTGATTTTTTTTTTGGTTAATGTCTTTCTATTCACAGTGCTACTTAATTAAGGTGAAATTTTTTTGATATCGTTCCATTACAAGGAAAAAATCCCTTTACAAAGAGGCTGTAGAATATTAGCATGAAGCTCATCGTATGCAGAGGGAAGGATTCGAGACATCATTGAAGTAACAAGAATCATTGTTCTATAGGCCTGAATTTCCCATTTACTGCCTGTTTACAGAGTGTGGTTGTCACTTGTGCTAAGAGGTTTTCCTTATAGCCCTGACAGGCTCAAAAAGTGGATTTTTGAAGTGCTGTGTTTCTGCTTTTTTAATATTGGGACTAAGACAATTCATACCAAATTTCAGATGGGAACAGAGGAAATCCAACCGCTTTACATCACATATGAAAACTTGTATTGACTCTGGGTTTGAAGTTGGAAATCCTAATCAACTAAAGTGCATTCTCAAGTCAGATAAATCTTAACAGACCTTTTAATCAATATAGCTTAGAGTTTGTGCCAGAGCACATAGACAGTTGTAATATATACGACTTTCGGTAAAGTTACAGAATTCCTGCACGTGTTTGTTTAGGCTAAGTATCTCTCTAAAATGTTGTATTGTTGGTTTATGCAAGGGATTTAAGATGACTCTGACCTTAAATTACTGGGGATTTTCTTCCCAATTTAGAGCTTTTTCTGGTGTCACAATCTAGGCGTACTATCATAAATGAGAAGCAGGCCTGTTGAATGGTTCTGCTAATTTTATAGATGTGTGTGCATGTGTAGATATACTTGTGCTCCGTTATGCACCATTTTTCACTTTTCAAGTGCCACTTTTAGTCATTTGCATGAGCTTCCCAGGTGCTGGACTGAATATCACTTATGGGCAGGAGCTAAAGGCCAGCGATGTCATGTTGTAGCTCGGTTCAGTAAGCTTTGGGATGAGCTTAACAGACTTTTCCTGCATTTGCAGCCCTGATGTTTTTGGCAATCTGTTTGTTCCCACTGCTGCTTACATGTAAGAACAGATTTACCACCTCCAGGTACCTTGGAACTGACTCCGGCGTAGCTGGCCCAGTTGGTCTATATTTACAGGGTTTTGTGCTGTAGAGGAGTGCACAAATTGGCACCCACTGCCCGTGCCTGTGACAACAGCCTTTCCGTGGAAAACAGCAGGAGCAGACTAACTTGAGCTGCTCGCCATCTCCCTCCCAGCGCACGCAGCCCCTGTTCCAGCAGGTCGTATAGGGCATTTGGTTTTCTTGTCAGCTCCGTATGGGAATGATTCTTATGGAAGCAAAGTTTAGTCCAGCTGGAGTGGTTTCTGCTGTAGAGCCCCTGAACTGCCTATGTTGTGTGTCTTGATGTGCTGTGGAGGTGATTGGCGTAGCCCTTGCTCAACATCTCTGACTTGGGCAGCTGCAATAAGTTGTACCCCGCACTTGAAAGCGGGATGGAGTGGGGAAAAACTATTTTCACTTCTCTTGACTGTACGTTTACAAAATCTTAAACTTGAAAAGCTTTCCTCTTGCCAGGATTTCTCTAAAGAAAAAAGATAACCTTGGCATGCTACTGTAATTGTCACTCGCTGTTTCCCTTGGCACTGCTAGGACAAGTGTTGCTTGTACCCTGAAGGCAGACAGCAGTGCTAAATTCTATCCGACTGTGACTGTTGCTTTATTACCATGAGGACGTAGGACTGAGCAGACACTGCAGAGGAAGATATTTCAAACTCCTCTTATACCTTCAGTTTGGGAAATTACATTTTGCCATGTAGTTTTTAATCTGTCAGTATAGACCATACAAAATGACAAGTGAGCATGATTTAATTTTATGATAGCACTGCATTAGATGACCACTTTATGTTGCTGTAAAAGAGGGATTTGAAGTGGTGGTGTGCTTTGCTGTTCCTTCCATGTTTGAGACTCTTGTTTCTTGAAGTCTGACAATAAAACCTTAAGAATGTTAAGAACAGCTTTACTGTTATCTCCTGGGGCCTGGTTACCTCTGTGGAGTCATATTTGGCAAAATAGATATCTCATAGGCATTGAGTGGTTTTGCATCGTTTTATCGCGACTTGTCAAAATGCTTTATAAGGGGGATCAAGCCCAATCTCTCATTTCACAGATGGGAAAAAACAGGTCCAGGGAGCGTAAGCAATAAGCAGATGGCCAGAATCCAAATCCAGTTTGGTTATCTGTCCGTGCTGGCACGTATGAGCCCGCATTGCTCAGTGCAGCATGACAAAGAGCTACTGGACACAGCACATCCACATGCCGTAGCCAAGTACTGCCCACCAGCACTAGCCAGACTCCTGAAGGCTCAGGAGCGGTGGCTGAGTCCCAGCTCCACAGGAACACGAGGTGCGTGGTCCTGGAGCTAAGAGCATTAGCGTGGGCGCCTCTGCTCAGAGCACCGTCGTGCTGAACAGACGTGGTCTAGCTCCAGAGAGCGGAAATAACAGCGGCTAACTGCTGTATCATGCTGCTCGTCCTCTGCGCTCGGTTAGCGGGAACTTCACACGAGGGAACCGGATGAAGTGGTGGCCGGTCTTGGTTGTTACTCATAAGGTTACACATCTTGCACTTGCCATGAACAGCTGGGTCCCGGTTGTCTGTTGGTATCTTTATTTTTTTATTTATACTGCTACAAATCCAGTGCAAGTAGGCAGTGGTAGTTTCTTACATCGGCATTGCAGCTGTGCAAGAGAGAACAGAATCGGAACTGTAGTAGGCAGGTATGTATGAAAAAAAAAAACCAACCCCCAAAAAATAGTTTGTTTCTGAACCTCGAGTAGAAAGGAGAAGAATATATATTCCTGTATAAATCATGAGTAAAGCAGTTGCTGTCACTGAATTTTTATCTTGATAAAATTGAGATAGGGAAGAACTGCTGTTGTGTATGATTCTGGTAAAACCTTGTCCAGAAAATTGTTTACAATTCTAGGCACTGGTATTCAAAGAAGATAAATTGAAACAGATGTAGAGCAGAGGTTTTAGGGTGATTGAGGAAATGATTACCAAGAGGAGATTAGAATAGACATGCTTCATTAGCTTATCAGAGAAAACGGTGATAATGCATCATGTGGATATACACCAGGGAAGAAGAGGAATATGCAAAATTAAGGCTGAGGTTGACGTCAGCGTAAGTGGCCAAATCCGGACCCAAGAAGTAGTTTCCTTTGGGCTAGAACAAGCTCTGCATTCATTTCAAACAGCTTCCTAACTGGAAGGGTGCAGGTAAAAATTCACTTGTTTTGAAGATTGTGGTCTATTAAACTTAATTAAAAAAAACAAAAACAACCAAAACCACAAAACCAAACCCCAAAACACCCAAACAATGAAAGCAATAACATTAGCATTATAATCTTATCTTGATATTTTCTATTTTAATTAATGAGCAAATTGCTTTAGTCTCTTCCCAGTCTCTGATGCTAGAACAGTTTACAGCATCTGAGAATCTGATCCTGAATTTTCAGAGGTAAATTAATCCACTTTATCTGCGGCATCATCACGGGAAGAGATCTATGTTCACGTGCACGGGAAAAGAAGAGGGAAGCAGAGTTAAAATAAGTATTCTTCCCCCGTGTCCCAGCCAATGAAAAATCCTGCAGTTGCAGAAGGACACGTAAACATTGGGCTTCTGTTTTGGGCACTCAGGGAGGGAATTTAAAGCAATGACAAATACCTAGTGGTACTGTGTAATCATCATGCTATCTATTCTATTGAACCATGGAACTGAAATAAAATCCAAGGTGAGCATCCACTTAAGAGTTCCTAAAGGGTTTCTTGAGAACATGCCAAATTCAATATGTCTTCAGGTGCCTTAAAGTTCACGCAGAGAAAACACACTCTGCTGCCAAAATTTATTAGAATGGGCTATTATTGGAGCTCTGAGGACAATTGCTTAGAAGGCACTTGTTTCATCGTTCTGTATCTTAATTATTGAAGTGATGGAAGTCAACAAGGCTAATCTGATTTGTGGGAGTAATTGAGGTCAGTGTGCAGGGAAGAGGGAGAGAAAGGAAAGGAGACTTGCCATTTAATACAAATGAAATGATAACTTTCACTTCGATAAGCAGAGAGCAACCTAGAAGCAAGTTGAGTAAATTTTCCTCTAAAAATTTATAGGGCTTTGAAGATTAAAAAAAAAAAAACACAGGGCGGGGGAGACAGATTTTATAATACTCTGTAACACTTCACAGGAGACTAGGCAGAGAGGAAAAAATCACCACTGTGCAAAACAATCTATTCCGCTTTAATTATTTCACACGTGCCATACTTAAAGGAATCTTAATAAATTAATGCAAACTACTGTAGAGAACACAAGAAAAAAAAAAAAGAAATCTCGAACCTACTAGGAGTTGCGGTGTTGGGAGTCCTAATGAGAGATTTAGCTGCAGGCTGGTTTACTTCCCCTCTAATCTCGGTACCCCACCTCATCTGCGTCGCAGATATCGCAAAGTTGTTCACTGACTTTTAACTGAACTATAAAATAAAGCCAGGCACAGCTAATACACCTGAATTTCTTATTCTGTTAGGTTTCCAGTTTTAAGATGTATGATGGTCTTAAGTCGGGACACGCTTTGTGGTGAATGCTAAGTGCTTCCCCTCTATTTTATTTTTCTCTGCAGGATGAAGTGATAGGCTTTCCAGCACAGATGTGTACTATTTTAAGATGAGTCTATTCCTGCCCACTCCATCCCACTCGCGTAAAACACATTTAATTCTTCTGCAACTTTGCATCTTAATTATTGAATCCGCTTCTTTTTAGATAACGCTGTGTTCTCATTTACCAGCTGATGAAGCTGATGATTTGAAAAAAATGGGAAGCAAGAGGGCACAATAATTGCTAAGAATTTTCTTATTTCTTGGCATTACAAATCGGGGATTAGACATCTCCAACCTAGCTGATGTTTTCATCATTTTCCAAAACCAGAACGTCTTCAGATTATTTAACTGTGAATTGAGAGCTATTTCCAGTTTAATTGTAGTAGCTCTAATGCAAAGAAATTAAGGGAATGGATGGTAAAAGAATAATAATAAATGTAATAAATGACAACTTGGGGCCCCCAAACATGGCATTCCCATTAAATAATATCTGTTTGCTGACGTGTATCAGATCCACGTGCCTAGTCAGCATGTGGGATGAGCAAAATGTTCTCCCAAATTGTTCATATTTACCTGTGCAGAAAAAAAAAAAATCATCCTAGAGGCTTATTAGTATGTGTTCAAATTGTAAATAGTGCTGGTGAGGTGCTAATTGAGGTCATACCACAACATCTAAGTGCAGTTGCCGCTTCCAAAATTGCCTCTGACAGGGTAATTACAATTTTCTACACTATTGGCATAGGGAAGAAAATCTGCACCATGTTGAGCCCTAGCCATGTTTGAAGCAGGTGTTTTTTTTCCTCAAGTGTGCAGGACTTGAGGGTTAAATTGCCTCGAAGTTTTTAACTTTGATAGATATCTTTCTACAAGATATTTCTACTGCTGAGTGTGAAGGGGAAACGGCAATTTTTTCTTTTTTCTAACTTTTTTTTCCAAACCCATGAGACATGCTTTAACGAGGTGAGTATTTGTAAAGGAAAATGCGTTTAAAACAAAGCAAATAAAAAAGCTGCTTTTAATGATGGTTCACTTTAATCCACAGATTGGGAATAGCAGCCTCCAAATACTTTCCTCCTTGTGTTGTAACCTGTGCTGGAAGAACAAAGGCTGGGCAAAAAGTTTTCCTGGCTTAAGGAGCAAGAGTGGTTGGTTATGGTGAAGTGGCACGCGGTAGGAGAGAGAACCATCCTTCCTCTGAGGAAGGAGCAGTGCCATGGCTTGCTAGGCAAGAGACTGAGACACACAGGATGCTTCAATCCCAGCGCTTTGTTGAGTTCTACAGGGACGGGGAAGGGGAATTTATTCCTTTTTTGGTTCATTGCTGCTCCTTCATGGATCCAATGACGTGATCAACATGTCTGTTAGCGGTGTTGGTCAGTTGAAAGAGAACGCTTGATGCTATGTGGTTGAGTCTGCGCGTAACACAGCTTAAGTCGTGTTCTTCAGCAGTGATTACAAGAGCTCAAACAAAGCCAGGCTTTAAATATCTGTAGAAACTAGGGAGGTTTGAGATTCTGCATAGTTTTCGGATTGGAAGTTGTGTTCTTTTTGCAGCTAATTGATCTAAATAGCTACGTATCTGAAAAGGAATTAAATTGATTAGCCAAACTTTGTAGCTAAGCCTTCCCAGATGAGAGGGCTGTAGCATTAAAGAAATCCTGTTACAGACTGGACAATTAAGACGGAAGAACAGGTATTAGCCTTGCACTATGTTCAGTATTTGCATGAGCAAACAACTGCAAGTTAAGGAAGGCAGTACGATCAAAATGTCTCGGCTGTTCTGCCTCTCCCACTGGTATGAGTGTGTCACATCCTTCCTCAGCTTCCTGCAAAGCTGATCTGAGGTTTAGAAAATAAATTAAACAGCTTCATCTTGAAGTTCATATTGCTTTTGGTCAGTTTTATGGTCAGGTTTTTCATGGACCTCTTGGTAAACTTAGTGTCTGTGTTTTGTGCTGCTCCTCTGGAAATGCGCCTATACATACTTGATCATACCACTACTAAAATTTGTTTGAATTTCTGCTTTGCTTTGAATTAAATGTGAAACTTGATAAGCTAATAAGGACACTTGTGTTCATATAGAATTCAGGAATGCATGTTAAAAACTGCTATAAAAGGACACTTCTTGTCTTCAGCTAAATTGACAGCCACTCTTTCAATATATACTACTTGTGCTTGAAAAATCAAGACATATGATTGTCTCTTTTTCAACTAAGAAAAAAGATTTCTTTTTAATGTCTCTATGAGTGAAAATCTATGCTGTTTGCTGTGATGTTTCCTTTCAAGAGGTACTGCTTTGTTTTAGTATGTAACTATTGCTTTTCCCTTTGCTTGTCTGTCTCAAAACACAAATTCCAGTGGGTATACTCATCTGTGATTAACCTCCCTTCCTTCCACTGTCAGTCAGAGCCTTCTCAGTAAGAGGTTTGTTTAGAGTTTAAAAATCACGATGCTGAGAAGTTGCCCGACGAGGAAATTTGATGGAAATATGTTGCAGTGAGTAGGATTCTGGTTTTTTGTTTCTTTTCTTTTGCTTTTTTCCTTATGTGAATAACGTTGGGCTTTGTATACCTGATTGCAACATGCAGCAAATCAAGACGTTGATTCAGCTGGACAAAAATGGGGCTAAAGGAAAAAAGGAGGAAGGGGGAAATCATCTACTTTTATCAGCAATTTTTTTCCTCTCTCTTCAATAACGGGGTATTCCGCATAGTACAACTTAATGTCTAAACAGATGCACATTGACTGGAAATAATCAGACATCTTCTGCTGGACCAGATTGTGCAAATGGATATCCTGCCCTTAGACAGTTATCGCTGCACCCACTGAGACGGTTGTCCCAGAACCGTGCTCCTTGCAGGGATCAGGCAAACTGCCTTTAATCAGCTTTGAGTGAAGCCAGCCAGCTTCACTTACAAAACCATTCTCAGTTATTAAGCTAACTTGACTGATTTCGCTTAAGGCAGATTAAGGAGCACAAACTGCCCTACCTGTAGATCTTTGAAGAAGGTAACCTTCCAGCCCAAGGGTTACGCTGCAAGGCAACAACATGTTTACCCAACCTGGCCATTTACAGAACAGATGTCTCTCCATTGCCTTACTAGCAGAAGTGTTGAGATCAGTGGAAAGACTGATTTAGAAAGAATTTATTATATTATTAGCAGTTTTTTTCAGTACTGGCATGAAAAAAAAGAAAAAAGCATATCTTGCACCCTCACCACAATGAAGTATGTATCCAGAGAGTAACCTGAAAATCAGGATAGGCTCATTTCACGTGTCTTTTAATTCCCTGTCCTCTAGTTCACATTGCTATTTCCTGCAACTGTAAAACTGTCTTTAAAACTACAACACTCTTACGTTGCAGGTACTGAGGCTTCAAGAAAAATATTGCTTAGAAATATTACAAGACTGATGACAGGATGAGCGATGGCCAAACTCCTAGTAAGCTTTGACAGGCAAGCTCTGAAGAAAGTCGCTTGAATGATTGGAAATGTTTTGGGCTCAGCTCTGTACCCCCCACCTCGCTGAGCAGACACGAGCCCCAGCTGAGAACAGTGTTGGCAGGACAGGTATGTGTGTCTGTTCACTGACCTTCCCGGTGTGAGGCTGGACGTCTTTGTTTAAACGGCTGAAAAGAGGTATGAGGGAAGAAGAATGACGGCAGACAAATCAAAATTTTAAGTGGCATCCTGAGGTTGGGATTAATTTCTAAAATCCTTCAGCTTCCCAGGACGGTGCATATTGAGATTCAGATGTCCAGTATTAGGACGTAGGTTTCTTTTGCACTTGTTTAGGTTGAATTGAAACTCCTGGCATGGGCTGCATTTTCTTCTAAGGCATCTCCTTCCAAAGTAGATTGAATTTCTTCCAGTGGCATGTTGAAGTTGATGGGAATAATTCCATCTCTTAATCTGTTCCACACAAATAGGAAAACACTCTCTATATACTGGGGTTATACAATCAGACTGGAGGTCTGCCATAAGAACATCTGTCTACCCAAACCTTGTGGCATTATACCAGTTCAGAAGAAACCTCTTCTCTTTCAGATATCCCCAATGAAGTTGCAAAAGAATGCTCTGAGCAAACACAATTTGGCAAGGCTCATCTTATCTAGGTCACATGCGTGAGGAAGGATATTCAAAAGGAAATCTTGAAAGGCACTCTGATTTGCCAAGGTATTAGAGAGTATAACTGAAAAATGTTTGTGTCCCTGGATTTAAAAAAATGTGTTGTAATACCTACATACCACAGGATGGAGTTACAGACTTAACTTTAGATTTTGTTGCCTTCTAGCCAAACCATTAATGTGGTTTTTTTTTTAATACTCTGTACTGGCAACAGATGCGTACAACTGTATTGGAGAAGATTCTTCCCAATTGCAAAGGGCAGAACAAGGTTATACTGAGCACAAATCCTGCCTACGTTGTATGTTGAGGGTATGGGTTGTACATGGCGCTTGCGTTGTTACTCTACGTGCTTTAATCTGCTATGATTCAGGATTCAAGGAAGATATACTTCTTTCAGGAGTCTGGAGGACTCTGTTAGGAGTTATATTCAGTTATATTCAGCATACTGCTCCCATCTGGGAGAATATGCTGAGAAAAACAGTACCTGGGGATCACGGACCTGACGGCAGCATAGGGGATGGTGCAGCAACAGCATTGCGTGGGCAGCCCAATGTTACTAAAATTGTGGGCTGGAGGCAATAATGAGCCGAAGTCTGGAGAAGCAATAGAAAATCCTTCAGGAAGGATTGCTGCTAGGAGCGAAAAGAAAGCATAAAGGCACCTTCTGGGGGTTTTTTGGCAGTGTTTTTCTTTGCTTGTTTTTGTTTTCCTGCTGAAGGAAGAAGCTGTGCTTTAAAAGTAGGTGCTCTTGAAATTCTCTCTCTGAACGGACACCCAATGCAGTGAGGCTGAAATATAGCGGGTCCTGGAGATGGTACTGCAGAACAGCCAGTAACTGCTGCTGCTGTGACTGGAAGAGGCATTCCCAGAGGTTTCGTTTCCAGGCAGCCAAGCTAACCTTTAGCAAAATTAGTATTCTTCAGCTTCTATGTCTGTAGAAAGGTGATAGGATTTAATTACATACTAAAAAGAATTATGGAACTGAATCTACTCATGTTTGCAAAACACTTGGAAACCCTCAGATTGTAGAATTAGCAATATTAATAATTACTGTCTACATCATCCTTGCAGTCTTTCTGCCTATCAATCAAGATACAGGAGTACTTTCTCTTGGAAACTTCAGAAATGTCCTTTGTCGTTAGCGGAGCCGCTTCAAGAGGCGGTTGCCCATTTGTGAAAGTCTGCAAAGCTGCCTTCAGACGGAATGATGTAAACCGTCTTGCTTCTCATTTCTCAGTTACTTCACAAACAATTGAAATTTTATATTTGCCAAAAAGCTTGTCTTCAACTTTAAGTATTTTAGATCTAAAATTATAATTCAAGTTTTAGTAAATGCACTTAATTAAAAGCTAATAAAAACCTCATTTAGTATTTTACCTCTTTTTTAAGGCTTTTTAATCACCAAAGATTAATTTGAAAAAATATGTCTCTGTGTATTCACGAGACAGGTGAATTCTGAAGGCAAAGGGTGTTATGGCATTCAAGCTCTGCTTTCTCCTCTTGAGGTGTCTGTCTTTTTTTTTTTTTTTTTTTTCCTATTCAGTATATTAATAAAATATTAAGCAAAGTCTTGGATGCTATGCCCTGTGCTAGAGAGTTAACATGGAAATCTTGATTTTTGTAAGGTTCTGGACTTCTGTTTCCTCATGAAATAATTAAATACAGGGAATCTTTATTACTTGGAACTGTTTCTCCTCGGTCTCTTGCCTTGTCAGTTCTCATAAAATAAGGCAAAGTCAGATCGGGTCAATACCTGGATGAGAAATCGGAAAGAAAAGGAATTGGCATTAGTGAGTCACCAGTGAGTGCTTCTCTCTGACTCAGTGCCTTGCAGCATGGAAGTAACCGAATTATCATCCCTTGGATGACACGTAAGACTATGGTCTTTGAGAAGTGATCAAATCTGCAAGAATCTTGTAATGAAAAGAGAAACACAGAGCTCTAACAACTTAAATACTAGATGTTATAGTGGTTTTGTCTATTTCATAATATTGTAAGTGTTCTGCTCAAATGACTCTCTATTTCTATCAGTTCTCACCAGGAGATATCTCAATTCAATAGCAATAATGCAATGTCTGAGGCAATTTTCTTCTACTGATTTTAGTTCTCACATCATCTTGTATTAACCACGTGTCACTTCAATATTTATTCTGTCTGTGGACTTCAGATCATTTTCAACTATCGACTCCTGTTTATTGGGGTAGGAGCCTAAAAACCCCTTTAATATATTATTGTATATGTATGAGCTTAACTGCACGCTCAGTCATATATCCTGAATTTAAGGATATTGCTATAGGATCAGTTTCAAGAGGATATTCCTTAAGATTGCACACCAGCTTATAAAAGTCCAGGTGGGTACCCCGCCCTAAGTGGAGATAAGGGCTTGATCATTTGTTCTTTCAATTGGGGTGTATCTACATTAGAGCTTTAGATTTGATCTGATGTGGGTTTTGGAAGGAAATTGCTTGGAGGGGTTTTTCCCCCCCTCTCCTATCTGCCATACACGTTGTGAGGTTTGTGAGCTGGATTCCTGTAGGAAAACACTTTTGTGGATTGCCATTTTTATTCCTTCCTGCGTTGTCTCTTGAGACTTGACATGTTTGTTGGCGGTGATGCAAGTGACCGGTAGGATGTTGTGCTGTGGTTTTTTACCTGCAGATGGCTGGGGAAAAGCAGCATGCTTCAATTGCCTTCTACTCCCAAACAGCAGTTGGGTCTTGTTACCCATATGAGTTTGACTGGAAACTACCAAGGATCTGAAAAATGCATTTAATTGTAGAGATTTGAAGGAAACAATGATTTGTGTTCAGTCTCACAGTAGAGCTGGGCTCCTATCCTGGTCCAACGCTTCACAGCTGGACTTCACTTTCTCATAAAATTCCTTTCTGGCTTCTCCTGCTAGCTCCTGAGCTGCTTCCAGAATAAACAAATGACAACTCCTTATTTGCAGGGGCTCGGTTTGCTTTAGGGACATTTTCCAAGCCGTGTGTTTCTTTTCTCACAGTGTTGTCAGCTTGTCTGTTCCCACCTGCTACACTGTCCACCATGCTTCTGGGAGGACTGTAAGAATAGTATTGACATTTTAACTAGCTTTCAAAATTACTTTTGGCTGAGTAACTTTTTCACAGCATTACCGTCATCCAGAAACCTTAAATTGATAGTACTCCTGCATTGAAAGGAATGTCATGGAAAAAATGATGGAATTATTCTGGTGTGAAGTTGGTACAAATAAGAGCAAAACCTCCCCATAAATAACCTGATTACATGGATGTTAGTGTTAGAATATTATATTGCTTCTAAGCCATGCATACCCAAAGATATCTAAAACTTTAAATAATGTTGAAAGATACTCCAAGAAAATCAATGACTACTGTCGGCTGCCTCAGGTAATGCGAATGTAACACACAGTTATTGTGGTGGTGTGAAATCTCAGCATCCAAACTATGAATTTCTTAACTTCTGTGGCTACCGAGCAGAGAGAAAAACAGGAGTTTAGCACTAGAGTGCGTTATTGTTAGGAGGCAGCTTAACATGGAGTATTCAAAATAGCTTAATAGATCTGAGCAGTCAATCATGGCAATATATGAGACATCATCTGAGCACTCACCCTCTAGTGTGTGCACAGCGTGAAACCATTTGACAGTCAGGTGCTGGATATTTGCAACCCCAGGGAGGATGAGGCTGTAAGGATTCACAGGTTTCAGGGCAGGAAAAAGCAGTTACGGTCACTCAGAGCTTTCTATACACACGGTTCATTGAATCTCACCCAGCAATCTGTGTGCCAAGCCTGTAAGTTGTTCCAGATGGTGTCTGTTACAAATACATCTAGTCTTTCTCTAAAGTCTGAGAACACTGGCAAACTCACTGCATCCTGGGTAAGTTGTTCGCTAAGTCAATTTTCCCCATGAAAAAAATTGTCCGACTCTGGTCAGGATTTGTCTAACTTCATCTAAAGCGCCTTCCCCACACACCACTAGCAGGTTATCTATAAAAAATTCTTTTTTCCATAGATACTTCTAGATCATCATATGCTAATAATGGGCGATATCCTCTTCCTGCAGTAGATGACTATAAAGCTGTCAACAATCATTTGGGTTTATAGCAATAGCAATTATACTAGATTTTTTGATTAAATTTTGAATGTTACATGAGTAGTATAGAAGAATAAATTACCCTTAGAATTATACTGGCTATATATTTCATTCATATTTGGGATCATGAAGCATTTATAACAGAATTGCATCTGCTCTAGGTATGCAGAAAGATTGCTTTTAGTACGACAGAATAGATTCGCCGTCCTATTAAGACGGCTCACATCGATGCAGAGTAGCTGTTCAAGTGAATGTCTTTAAAGCAATTAAAAATGTGCTGAGTCTGAGATAATATGGTGAAGAAGCCTTTTGCACATATGGATAGAATGCCACGGGAGATCTATAAGTTTGCTGAAAGCGCAGTGTCTGGCCAAAGTCTGTGCTGTAGAAATAGTCTTGATTCCACCAAAGGTCTGTGAGAGCGGATACCTTTCCTTGTATCTTTGGCTAAATTTACTGCTATTAGTCTCTCCAAACAGAGAGATGTAAAGTTCCCAATTTTATAGAGTCATAGAATCACCCAGATTGGAAGAGGCCTTTGAGATCATCAAATCCAACCATTATTCCAGCACTGCCCATGTCCCTCAGCACCACGTCTGCCCGGCTTTGAAATACCTCCAGGGATGGCGACTCCACCCCTGCACTGGGCAGCCTGTGCCAACCCTGGACAACCCTTTGGGTGAAGGAATCGTTCCCAATATCCAATCTAAACCTACCCTGGCACAACCTGAGGTCATTTCTTGTCCCATCGCCTGTTACTGGGGAGAAGAGACTGACCCCCCTCGGCTACAGCCTCCTCTCAGGGAGTTGTAGAGATTTGAGGTAGTTGCTGATTTCTAATTGACATGCTGTTAAGAAATAATAAAGGGGAATTCTTTACATGAGGCCTTGAAAAGAGATGCCAGTTTGGGCCAGTAATGAGAATCTCTTTTATTAATAGTAGTTTTGCAGCCTGGGCTGTTGATGTTGGCCTGAGGAGTATTCTAAAGGCAAAATGAGAAATGTCAAAATCTAGTTTTTGTTGATCAGTGTTAAATCATATTCAAGGTAATCAAAGCACGTGGCCAGAAATAACATGCACGTAGATTTAAGCAGGTTTCAAAGAAACTTAAACACATGCTTGTCTTAAATGATGTACCTAAACACTGTTTCTAAAAGGGCCATTTTCCTGAGTAGGCTAGGGTATAGAATTGAAAAATCATTTCGAAGCAGAGACTCTTAATAATGGAGAAAGAACAACACCCAGTAAAATAAATGAGTGTAGTGGTATTTCCAGGAACCCTTCCATAATGTGTGTCTGTTCTACAGAATGAATATACAAAGGACACGCGTAGCTGTGGCATGACACAATGATGTGGTCATACATCGCTTAGGCTGGAGCAGAAGGAAGTGGACTAGCAGGATACAAAGAAATAGGAGGATTTGGTGTTAAAAGCAGGATGGTGATATATATCTACATTTTTTTTTTTAAGCTGTACTATAATGCTCACTGTGTATTAACCATTTGCCTGAATAACCCAAAGAAGGTGATAAAATTCCTATCACTGGATTTACTGAAAATTAGGCTAGACAAAAAGTTTCCAGTTCAATCTCCTGAGCAATATTTTTATGATAGGACATGGCAAGTAAAGCTGAATACTTGTCTAAAATCTGTCAAAATGATTGAAGTGAGAGAGGAAATTTCCATGTGGTGGTTGATAGAAAAAGCTCTTCAGAATGTGTTCTCGAGGAAAGCATATCTGGAGGTTAATGTACAACTTCACAGGAGACGGAGTGACAAGTATCCTTGTTCTTAGTGCCTAGTCATGGCACAAGTAAAACCTGGTATTATATTTTCATTCAGTGAAATATTCTGTGTTTGTATATTTTGCTGTCTTACGTTACACACAGTGGCTTGTGTTGTCCTAGCATGAAACAGAATCGCACAAATAGCACTGGAAAAAAGCTATGTTTATGATCCATATAGCAAACATTAAAAACCACTGAATTTCTCAGAATTCCCGATGGAAATTTCATGGAGCTCTGTGTGCAGAAGCACTAAGGTAGCGTAATAGAGAACAATTGCCTCCCCAAAGAAAGAGCTGAACCTCAGCAGCTGAACAGGTGGTTAACTTGTGTTTGGTTGAGTTTGACAGCAGTTGTGTTAGATTGGCCCAAGTGACAATTAAATAAAATCTACGCTTGGAGTCAAATTCTCAACTGGTGCGGTTTGGTACAGCCACATCCCGAGCCAGTTGAAACTGCATTGGCTCAAGTTAAGGATCTGGCTCTTCATCAGCAGATGGAGACTCAGAAACGCTTCCACTTCTATTGTGCGTCTGTCTCTCTGATGATCCAGCTTAATACTGGAAAACCAGTGAAAGTGGATAGATAGGATACAAAAACCAACATGGCTTTATTAACAGCTAGCAGTTTCTTTGTATCATTTCAATTATGCTCCCCCGTAATGAGTTCAATATACTTCTGTAATGTTACTATAAAGCTGCCTATGGGATGACAAGAATATATGGTACAATGTTACAGTCCTTTCATAACATTCTGGAGTAATTAGGACATAAAATTGAACCGAAACTTTAAAACACATTTCAACTCTGCTCTATATATATTACTCTTCAGTGGGCAAGGACAGTAATTTAATATTGACTTCTGGCTGCAAGATTACCATATAATCTAAATGCTAATAACAATTAAAGCACAGTGTGGTGATTAAAGTGTCTCTTGGAATATTGAAAATACAGGTAATAAATGGTGTAAGGATGTGAAACAAAGCCGGAATTTAAGAATTTTTTCTGAAGGTCTGTGCTGAGAAAAATAGGCTGGGCTGAAGAAAAGTTTTCTGCACAGTCTGTGTACTTCTTTCATGCCGAGCCCTCAAACACGCAGTTTTGTTTGATATATTTTTATTCCAGGCTCTATCATATGGAAACCAGACCTTTGAAGCCCAGCTCTGTACTCTTTTTTTTCCTTCTCCCTTTTCTATAAGCAATAGTTTTCTCGGGAGAGGTTAAAGTAGTGGCTTCCTTCACAAATTGAGAGGAATATTTTCTTTTGAAAGTTCTTATTATATGAAATACACACTTCAGAGTCATCTAGGAGGCAGAAGAACTATGAAAGACAACTAAAGAAAGAAATGAAATGCTTAAACCCTTCAAAAATACACAGCCATATGCGAAAATGCGTGAGATTTATTAAGCAAGATGTATGCTGTGATAAATGTGCAGCACAAAAGGTCTCTTGGCTCAGCTGTTAGTTCTTCCAAAGCAGCGTTTGTGTTTAGCTTTGCTTGTAGCTTAAAGCAGTAGTACTTGTTCCCCTGACTAACATGCTAAATTTCATGGATTTTTAGTGCATTTATTCACAGTAGCATAATGATTCTGGGATATAAGTGTTGGAGTGATCAGGATCTAGATTTTGGGTTGGTACTCGCTTTACACTGATGGCTGTCTGGGTTACAGCAGCAGGGCAGGTTTTGGAGGGACCCTGGTGATGCGGCTGATGCCAGTGGATCCAGGATCTGTCCTGAGATCTTCGGGTAATCAGTCATCCCTGCCTTACATAATAACGCATCGGGGAAAACTGCTTATGTGGCTTCTGATATCATACTGCCGTGTCCACCGTTGCACCAAAGCTTCAGAAACCCTTTGAAGATGTTCATTGATGTGCTTGTGTAGAAGGCAGGTTCAAAAGCCTCTGCAGATTTCTTTGGTTTTGCAGTCAACGGGTTCATTTCAGCTTCTGAATTCTTTCTGTTATGAGAACTGGACTTTTTTTTTCTTTAAGTGATTAAAAAAAAGCTTTGCTAGACTGATTTTTTTTTTTTTTTTTTTCTCGGTCTCTAAATTTCAACATCTGCTCCCACAGATGTAGAGTGACCTCACAGTGCATGAAACAGTTGTCATGAGCCGTGCAGCGGCTGTCCAGGGATCTTTCCCCAGCCAGTGGCTTCTTGTGGTTTTTCCAGCCTGGTTTAATTTTCTATATCATGGGACTCACGAGGCTGACAGACTTACTTTGCTCTTTTTTTCTACTTTTTCTTTTGTATTTTGCGGGGGAGGAAAAGGGGGCAAAAAACAAGCCCATAAAAATATACCTGTTACCAACTCTTCCAAGAAGCCGTTGCAGCGGTTTCCCCAAGCAATGCTCCTCTCTCTGGCTGAACTGGGTGCTCGGAGCCGCAGACGCGCAGGCGGCAGGGTGTGCCGTCACTTCGCACTATAGCTGTCCGTGCAGTTAGCCCTTGAGTAACAGGCCCTCAACACTTCATGGGTTTCCAAGAGAGGGGACCTGCCTTGCTAGTGTATAAACTAAACTCTGCTTTTGGTGCAATGTTTTATATCGGGGAAAGCATTTAAAAGAAACATGATGGGGAAGTGTTATGTTCCACAATAAAACATATAATGAATGACTCGACTTTCTGTTCCCCTTTGTGTTCAGAGAAAGGCAGACAGAAGAGAAATAGTTGAAATGGTTTTGGTTTAGATTTTTCGCTTCCTTTGCTGTTGAAATGTCTTTGAAATGTCAGGATTTATATAGGTAGAGGTGCTGTTTTGTTTTTCTGTTCTTTCTCTCTTCCATTTCTCTTTTTGCGATCCCATATTTCAGGATTTCTATAGTGGATCCAGGTTAGCAGAAGAAATTAAAACATGACTGTTTCCAGCAGATTTCCCTACAGACTCCTTTTGCAGGGATCTAGTTAAAAGGCACTGCCACTCTGCAGCAAATAGCGCCTCTTGAGCACAAGCTGCTCGATGCTTTCAAGGGAGCCGCGTTGTTCAGTAGCTTGTTGTGAGGAGCAGCTTCTCCACTATGGGTACTATTCTACTTCTGGTGGCAAAGGCAAGCTGCAGGTGGTAGATCTTCACTATGGGAGGAGATACTTGGAAACATTTCTCAACTCAGCACTTCAGCGCTGAGGGTGTTGGGGATGCAGTGAAACAATTCAAAAAATATAAAATCCTCACTTATGCTCCTATAAAAATTCATTGGTGATAGAGCCTGAGTGACTACGGTTCATCTCTAACCAAAACGTCTAAGCGCATCTCTTCCCTTTGGCATCTTGGGGAACTCCATTGAGTTTGAGTGTAGACCTGCCGCTTTGCTGTGTGTCTATGTAAAAAGGTAAGTAAGATGTGAAGGAGAGGAGTTGTGGCCCTCAACTCTTAGAACATTACTTGCTCAGATCTGTACCTTAAGGACCCAGTATAACCCTGTGATTTGATAAGGAGCCATCTCTGAAGATGGTGTGTTTTCTGGCTCCCAGATTACTCACAAATAGTGTAGGGAGAGAAGAGGAGTCTTGCCATCACAGCACTCCATCTCACTTTTTTCCTTTTTTTTTATCCTTTTTTTCTATTTTGTGAGGCCATACAATAGGCTGTATGCGTGCCGACATCTAGAATGAGAAGCAGAAAAGCATCTCTGCAGGCAAAGAATAACAGAATGAAGTAGCTGGGTCATTTTGATTGTTTAGTCTTGCTGTAGCTGATTGAACAGGGACAAAGATCCCTGTGTTGTTGTGACTTGGGAATCAAAGGCATTGCGTTGTCTGTGTGAAATACCGTATAAAGGGAAGAGAGGGGAAAAATAAACTCAAGTTTCTGGTAACCACTTGAACAAAATGCAAATAAAATGGAAAAGACTTTTGTGTCTCTTGGTGTGTTTGTGAGCTGGGGTTTACAGTGCACATATATTATTCTTGATGAAAATGTTTTGACTGCTTTTTGTCAAAGCCCTTCTGTGCTATAACTGCTTCTCTTCATCATAATGGGTTTTCCTGATAGATATCCCTGCCTGAACCATCTTAACCAAAACGATTCCAAGCTTTATTTCTTTAGAATTTAAGAATGTGTTTTTTATGATAATGCTTTTACTGTGGATGTTGAGCAGTACCCAGAGGGTTGAAGCATTTATTATTGTTAATAATACATGTTTAATAGATCTGCTTTCTTCTGGAGATTGCAAAGAACTTGATTAATTCTGCAAATGGGGATTATTTCACCTGATAATGAAATGTCCTCATCTCATGGGCAAGAAGAGAAATAGGATGGGACACAGCGGTTCAGCAGAAGAAATACAGAACAGTTTCTGCAGCTGTAGTACAAGCGGAGGATCAGACTGAGGGAACGGAGCCCCAGCCTCCTTCCCCTGTGATCTCAAAGACATTGGCTCTTTGTTCAGACTGGCAGGGAAAAGCATAAGCATTGGCCTCTTGCTCAAGGCTGAAAGGAAGCAGTTGAGTTGGGAGTGAGGAGGACTAGTGAGGTCAAGT
Organism: Burhinus oedicnemus; assembly: GCA_008921705.1. Classification (NCBI taxonomy): domain Eukaryota; kingdom Metazoa; phylum Chordata; class Aves; order Charadriiformes; family Burhinidae; genus Burhinus; species Burhinus oedicnemus. The sequence goes on along the minus strand of VFFE01008899.1, from coordinate 594,408 downwards.
AAACCCCAGTGTCCTGGACAGCTTGCCCTGGCATACCTACGTCGGTACACGCTGATTGCCCAGAGTCGTGCCTCGGGAACATGGGCATCACTGGAGCTTTGACAACCAGATCCAAGTTGGCTACAAGTAGGAAGTCCCTCTGTGGGTTGTTGCACTTTGGTAAATCCTGATATAACATAGCCAAACCAATTAAATGAATAAGAGATTATAATCTATATCCACAACGATATTGACATACTTAGCACTCATTGATTTTTTTGTTTGTTTGTTTTGTTTTTTCCTTTGGGTATCTGGGTTGTAATATTTTGTTCAGGTAATTGTTATGGGCATTTGATTTTTGTTTTATTACTAAAACTCTCAAGTGGAATTCTGCTAATAGATGGATAAAATGGTCAGGTTTTTGTTCAGGGTATATTCAGTCTCCTTGAGTTCAGAGCCCTAAAATCTGCTGGCAGATATTTAGTAGGGTGTGTAGTTCCAACATTTTAATTTGATATATCTTTGGACAATTTTGAACTGCTGAAAATCATAGATGCTGAAGGTGGCAGTGGAGAACATGGTGGTGGGAGGGGGCAAAATTTTGTTGAGAAATGTGGACAAGAAGCTGCTTAACTTGTGTATGCAGGAAAAAGGGGAAGGAAAGCCCAAGAATTTCCCATTGGGGAAGGGAGGGGCATAATCTCAATAGTGTCTGAATTGCTGGGCATGCTCATTCTGCGTGAGGTCTTCCATCATTGAAAAATTTTCAAGTGAGTGAATTGGGAAGGCTACAGGTAGAAATTTCAAACATAAAGAACGATTTTCATGTCACTGAAACTTTGATATCCAAATAGCCTTTGTTATCTTTTGTTTACCCCTCTTCATTTCTGGCAGGCAACAGGCACAAAAGTTACGTGTGGTGCAGGTGGAGATTAAAGTCATGGGAAGATGTGGAAGGGTTATTTGCATGAAACAATTGAATCTGTGCAAGTAGGACGAACTCTAGTTTTTACGTTGTCTATCAAAAATATATTGAGCAGAGCATCTCCTTGGGCCCACAGGAGAGAATAGGTCAATCTGTGCAGAGGATTTGCTGTGGAGGCATTATTAATTTCAGCTGTGTTTGATTTTTCACTCTGCTGTTTGAAAGGTGTACTGCTTGACATTCCCCAGCCCTAGGGTAGGACACAGAGTTCATGTTTAGCCTGGGAACACTGATGTTTGATAGGGCGCTGACTTTGTCTTTATGCTTATCTGTGAATACATCTTGTGTAAGATGGCAATAGAGCATTACAATACTGGAGTCTCCTGGCAAGGGTTTTTTGTAAAACAGACTGGAAAACTTAGCTGATTTGTATTTCTGAGAATTACAAACATTTTAGCAAAAGCAGCAAGAATTACTAGTAGAAAACGGTGCCCAGAAATCCTTTGCTGTAATAGTAACAAACTGGCCAAACCCGTAATATGCAAGCTTCTAGGTGTGTGTCCTTCTAAAACATTGTTAGCAATGATAGGGACTCTGAGCACACGGATGAAATTGTGATTGTCATAGTCAATGGAGTTTAAGACTCCGGTAAATGTCAAAGAAGTGGAATATTGTCAGGCTCCAGGTTTCTGAACTGTACGTTGCTTGTGTGGAGCTACTTAAATGTCCGTGGAAAGAATGGAAAGTGGGCTGCAGGCTCAGTAATGAACTGGGTAAAGTCTAAGATCTGAGGCAAAGTGATAGTGACGGTGTTTCTTCAGCTTTGTTGGGAGACGTCTGTAATCCCAACAGCCCTGTGAACGGTCCCTAAGAGAAGGGCTTTGAATTGTGCAAATCCACGCTGACCCTTATCGTTGCTAATGTAAAGACTTTGAACCCTTAATTTTTGTTTTAAAGATATTTCAGGTCCAGGAGGTTTCAAGCTTTACTCTTGCAGCTCAGTTCTGTTCTCCCTGTGGGGTTTGTATCAGTCTAACCTTTCCTGTGTTGTGAATTCTTCCAGAAAAGTGGTTATAAATTTGACTTGGGAAAATTTGCTTGGGCCGATGTTAGAAATACCACAGTAAACCACATGGACTGGTCACCTATGTCAATCCCCACTTTATTAGGAGAGTTTATGTCAGAATAAAGAAATTTTAAGGATAAGAAATGCTTACCTACTTTGTCAAATGACATTGCTGCTTATTACTGTAATTTTTTTGTCCGCTGCATGTTGCATGAGCTAATTGAAAAGTGAATTTTGCTTAATTTAAGGTTAACAGATTTGAATTTCTTTAAGTTAAATTCAACTAGGAACTACTTTGGGCTTACTAAATTGTACCTGACAATTGCATCCCTTCAGCTTATGTCTATTAATTTGCTTTGCATTATATTTCCTTTCATAAACTGAACTGACTGGCTTGACATGACTTTCCTTTTTATAACTGTTTCTAGTATTTTATTTTCTAATTAGCACTTCATTTTTCATCTTGCTTAACCCTGTGGCATGATGATATTCTTAAGAGGAGTAGCAGGATGGATTTTTCAGACACTTAAGTTTGGAAAAGTCCAAAGTTTAAAGCACCAGCAACTGTACATGTTCTTCAATTATTAGTTTTAATTGACTTTAAAAGCATCCCGCCACCCTCTCCACCATTAGGACTCTGATCTTAGGAACTTAGGCACGTGAGCAGATTGATTTATGCATAGTCTCACAGCGGGCCCTGAAATACCGCAGGTGAATGGCAGAACCAAGAAAGGCGGTCCTGACTCCCAGCTGAGTGCGCTTTATTACAGGCTCCAACAATTCAATATTCAGAACAAAGCAATATTTTAAAACATTCTGAAAAGCAGTAGAGACTTTGCACTAAAAATAACAAAGGCTTTCCCATTTAGCTGCTCCAGCTGAGGACTATTGTTTGTTCTCTGAGATAATTAGCAGCCATCCTCAGAGCTTTCTGAATGGCTTTGTACACGTAACTGACAGTTTAAAAACACAGAAGAAATGCAGCAAGGCTACTTAGAACGAAACACAAAACACCACATTAATGAGGCATCTCCCAGGCTGATGGAAGAGTAAGAAAAGTCGGGAATAAAAAGAAAAGCCACTCATTCAGTAATATACATCATCTGTCTTTTGAGCTTGTTTCCCATCAGACTATTGTTTCCTCCCTCCCCGTAAGCTTCCTTGGCATTACCACACAAATTCTGAATCTTTCTGGTTGGAGCCAAACACCTTGAAGTTGAGACCTGCTTTTTTTGGGAGCAGGAGAGAAATTTGCCTCTTCACAAGACCAAGGTGAGAGTTCCAAAACCCATACACAGAGTGAAGTATTAGATACTATGATTAAAACTTACAAGAAATAGAAGTACAACTTAAAGAAATAGTCTTTTGTTTATTTTTAGTTCAGCATTCTGTAACTCCTGTGCTTTATTAAAAATAACAATTTGCCATCTGTACCAACTGATAGGCAGTTAACCTGAGTATGATCTGTATGCGTGGGGCCAGACCTGCAAATATTCACACCTCTAGGTGGTCATGGCCTTAAGCTCCGCGGCAGCCCAGCTACGTTCATTTGGTGCGTCACTGTTTCACTGTTCTGGTACTGATTGTTTCTGATTTATCAATCTGCCAAGTGAATTTCTCCTTTTTTTTTTTTTTTTTTTTTCCTCCTCAAATCATTCAGCAAAATTGGAATATTATTTCATTACACATTTGTTGCCCTTAGTCCTTGGACATACCTCTCCAGTCACTTTGACCTATCTAATGTAAGGCAATCAATGACTGATAAGCAAAAGGGAACATTCCCTTGCTCCGAATGAACAGTTCCCTGGTTCTTAGAAGTTCAGTACCCTCCCAGCCAGGGGATTTGGACATCCTACTATATACAGGTCATCAGCTGACAATGTTGGGATTTATGTTTTGTGTCATCCACAGTTGTTTAAATACTTGCCATGATTTTTCTCTCTTGTATAGCACAGGTTGCGAGCCGTAGGCTGCCAAATATTGAGTCACTTGTTTCAGCAGCCGTTCAGCTGTGCTGATTTCGCGGTGACCTGCAGCGTGGTCTGGAGCAGACAGTTGAGAAAAGTATGTGCTAGAGCACAGTATCTATATCCTTGCATGTGTGTCTCTGAGAACTATATTTCATGATCCCCATGGCAGGGAATAGTGGCCGTTTTCTGCCACGTTTCCACAATGAGATTAGTGTTTAGAGACTAGGCTATAGACAAGAGTATGGCTTGTTAGATCAGAACCACTATGAACCATGTGAAAGGTTTTGATCATCAAAGGAACGCACAAATTAAGTACCTGTGGCCTTGATTTCTCTCATACATTCACTACTTTATTTTCTTTTAAAAAAACCAACCTGTCAAAGGCCATCGTTTTGAAGATACCTACACGCACATCTTTCGGTGTGGAATGCGCACAATAAATCGGGTTGTTTCCTATTACAGATTTTGTCCATCACATTGCTTGTAAAGGTTTTCTTTATCTACTAGATGTGCTTTTATGACAGTCTCTCAGTATTTAATATGATTTTGGTCTCTGTTATTGGCATCTGCATATGAAATGCAGACGAATGTCTCTGTGGCAGAGGATAACGTGACCTCAGGATGTGCTGTATGATTACAAATGATATGAAATTTGTCTTCTGAAGAAACTTTTATGACCATATATAAGGATGATTTGAAAGCAGTAGTGTTATACATGGTGCTATTTAGAACCAGATAATTCAGTCCCTGGAGAATTCGTGTTAGGAAAAAACAGAATTTCCAACAAGGTACTTTTTTTTTTTTTTTTTTTATTCCCCCCCCCGTTTAATTTGTAACAACCAAAGTCATTATTTCTGGCACCGTCGAGGCAATAGTAGTTCTAATCTCACTTTCATTGTATTCATATTTAGTATGTTAATATTGCAAACATCAAAGGCTCATTGCTCCCCGTGAAGACTTACTTAAGAGAATGTTGAGATTCTTCACTTTGCTCAAGAAGCGTTTATAGGGTGCAGATATCACAGAGAGAGTTAGTTCTTAAAATGATCAGTAACCAAATGGTTAAATGCGATGGAAATAATTTCTGATGCTCCTTAACATGTCTTTGAAATTGTCTTAGTTATTGTCATTTTGAAGCATGATATGAAAGAAAATAACCTTGTTATGCTTTGCTGGCTGACTTAACTATATGCATCCTCCCCTAATGCAGAATGCGAGATCTGTGGAGGGTTTTGTGCTGTAATGCAGCTGCACCTGGGATCACTCTGTGTTCTCTTCTTGTTCTGACTCCTGCACAAGGTTAAAGAGTCTCCGTAATGGTTATATTTTTATGCAAATGAGTTTTCAGTAGTCTCAGAGAAAAATCTTTAAACATCTCTGCTTTGTGACAGAACTTGGGCATCCTTTTAAATATAGAAACATCAATATTTCTTATGTTTTTAACAAATTACTCTTTAAACTTCCAGTGCCTGATCTGTTCAGAAATCAGGCATTTGTTCAGCATCAGTCACGCCCAGTACAGTTGGTACAAACTTCCTACCGCATGCTCAGCTGAATTACTCCTTTGTTACTGAGGTTTGTCCTTTTTGGGCCTATTCACAATATTAGATGTGATCAAAACCGGAATTTCTATCCCAAAGAAAATTCTTGTACTTGAAGGCAAAACCCTCAGTTTATTCAAGCTTTCAGGAACTTCGATATTCCAAAGCACTTATACTGAGAAATGTGAAAGGATTGTGTTTTGATAATGCTGACTGAAAATGAAACATGGTTGATTTTCTTTCCTAGTAGAAACTGCCACAGAAAATTTTACAAAATTGATCAATGCAAAGCTTTTTAATTTGCCCAAAGCACATTTTCAGACATAGATCACTTTCATTTGCAATGTTATACCATCCTTTAAATAATACAATAATGGCAAGGAAATAACTCAGCAATCCTGTCCTTAAACCTCAGCTCTAATTGCTAAAGAATGCAGTCTTTGTAAGAAACTGGTGATGAATGTAGAGCTATATAGTTGCTCCATATTCCTTGTGACGTTTATGGATGTCGCATTCCTTTCCATTCAACATTTTTAGTTCTTTTCCATAGTTACACTTCCAAAAACTGAAATGTGCTGAGACTTAAATGCAACCTCAATGTGTAAGAGTGCTCTGTAATGCCGTTAATTCACCTCACATTTCCATCAGCAGATGCACGACTGTTAAAACCATCAGCGAGCCCCAGTGAAGCCTGTCTCCTCTCTAGTGATTTAAGCTGAATTCTGAGAAATGACTTTTTTGTCAGCAGGCGTGCCAGCTTAGCTAAAGCAGCCTCCAATCTGAGCACCCAGAGGTCAACCTTACGAATCTTTTGGGATCTGGCCAGCTGTGGCACTTGCATATTACAGCTATTAACTCTTATTGAATTACGGGGAGACTTCATTAACGCTGAAATAGCTGTTCCCATGTATACCCTCACATAACCTCTGGCTTTACAGTGGAGTTGAAACAGAAGATTTCCCTATGGCAGGGTGATCCCACCCAAGCGTTCTGCAAGCCTCTTGCAGTTGTTTTTAAGTTGGAATAATGAGCAAATCTGGATTTGCTAACACTGTACCACAGCAGTGGCCCAGCTTGTCCAGGTTTTGTCCTTTCTGTTGACTAGTATCAGCCCCTTCCAAAAAACCTGTGGTTTTATGCGCACAGTCTACAGGCCATGGTACAGCTCAAAGAGCAGTGACCGAAGGAACTGAGCAGAGAGGTTCTTGCCTGAGCTCTGTACACAGAGACGAGAAGAAAAAGGTCCCTTGCACTGGGCTTACAACCGAAGTGAAAACTAAGTGTACATAGGAGATGGGCCTTTGGAGTAATTCCTAAATTCCACAATTAATATCCCCTACCGTTTGTTTGTTAATTAAAGTAGTGCCTGTTGATTCTGACCAAGATCACCAAGATAGGTGCTGTAAAAACAAAAACATACACTGAATGACAGCTCCTGTTGTGCTGTGCACTTATCTACCTAGAGGTATAAAGCATGGAAAGAGAAAAGCACCTCAGAGAGTTGCTCACACAGCTGGTCAGCAGCAAAGCCCAAGGGATGATGCTCGCTGCGGTGTATCACTTGCCAGCCTAGATTCCTCAATCTTTTTTCCCCACCCTGCCAGAGCTCCAAAATACAGAAGTGTAGAAATATCGGAGAACTGAGACCCAGGAGGTATTAAACAGCAGTGGCAAAACACAGTAACAGGCAGAAACAAAGCATCTACTTGGCAGTATGTGGAAAATAATAAGGCTCCTTTAAAACATAGACCAAAAGGCCAAAGAATTCAACTTGATCCTTTAATATAAAAAGCTTCCTTCTGTTAGGATTTGCCAAATAGGGGGACTTGGGAACGCTTCTGAGCTCTGTAATCTGGGTTTTCTTCATGATCACGTCATGACTTTGGGCTGGGATAAGACTTGTCCACCCTGTCTCCTATTCACCTTTGACTTCATGGGGAATAAACCAGGGTTTGCAGTCGGGATGAAGCCACATTCAACATGGGGTTAAGTCTGTGGAGCTCACTGTGATGCCCATCTGATGTGATTTCAACACTGATCCAGTGGTTTCTACAGAACCAATGCACGAGTCTGCATGGCTTATAATAACTACATCTGGTGTGTCCAAAAAATGTCTACTCTTAATTATTTTTTATTATTTCTGTCTCCAAAATTTTGGGCATGGAGTACTATAAGTAGATTTACTACGTATAATTTCTAATGTGTTCCTGTGGAGGAATACATTATTCTAATGAATTGCATGCTCTCTGTATGTGTGTATTGAGATAGCAGTATGCTTTCCATGTTGTTCCCTAGCAGTGGTTGCAGTTTAGTGGCTAGTGAAGAGCTTCTCAGGCAATATGCAATTCAAATTGGTACGGTTGGTGTCAAACGATATTAAATATCAGTGTGATTTGACTACAATAAAACTTGCTGCCCTTTGTCTTATTGCTTAAATAAAACGAATAATCTTTACTTGCATAAAACCTCTGTGGTTTGGAAACAGAGAAGTCATTATGTTTGGAATTCAAAAGCAAGATCAAACAAGTTGTTCAAGTACAGAAAAACTACCTTTTTCCCCCCCCCCCTTCTCCTAGAGACACATGAATGACTGAAGAGGGTAGATTTCATTTAAAAAGGAGGCTAGGGAGAAGACTTTCTCACCGGAGTCTGAATTTCTGGCAAACATGTCATTCCTCTGCTTATTTATCATCTACCCTTCATAAATGTCAAGTGTAATAACAAAAGGTTTTAATAAACCTGTCAGAATTGTTTCATGTCAGATTGAGTGAAAAGGTTATGTATAATAATAAAAACAAGACCTAAAACAATACCAGATTCAGCTTCAGGAGGAGCCCTGGTCTATCTCTCTCTCCTGAGAACTTAGTGCTTCACTGCTGCATTGGTTAGAAAAATAAATTCTTTTGGAACATGTAGTAAAACCTACGTCAGAATCACATACATGCACACAGTACCTAGTAGAAAGAGAAGTATTTTAAGCTAGCCATTTCAGTACTGATGACTCCATTTGGGGAGCTGATGACAAGCTCCCTGTCTGAGATATGTCAGATAACGAGAAATATCCTGGCACCTTCGTGCTCTCTGAAATTGTTGTTTTTTTGAAGCCAACAAGGATGAGAATAGTTTTTTGGACCCAGTTCAGGAAAGTCAAGTGCTTGACTTTAACTGGATACGTGCAATTTGTTGCTATTTATTAAAAGCATAGAGTACATCTTTTCACTGAGTGAGCTGCTGTCCTCCCACGCTTCCTCCAATGCATTTAATTCTCTCCTTTCCATCCGCCTGCATAATCATTCCATTACAATTGCTTGGGAAAGAAGTAATTGGTTTCAAATGTTCCTGGTTGACCAATTTATATTTGAATACTCGGTTGGGAACCGCGTGTTCTCAACGGAGTGCTTGATGTTGCCTATATTACTGACGGCTCCCCGAGTGCTCATCTTAAAGATTTCCTTCTCACCATGCTACTATTTTTGCTTGACCTTGCATAGGCATATTCATAAGAGGATGTTGTTGTTAAGATGTTCTGAACTGAATGACTGTAATAATGTATACAGACTGCCCAGCTCAGATCAGCCATTAGCTGGTATAATTACTACTCTTGTCCATTTTACTGCTATTTAATGATTTGTATTATGTTCATTCCCAGAAGCACAAACTGAGTGGGCCCTAACGCCCTGTATGCTGAATGTGCATCTCCACAAGGTCTGTGGAGGCAAGACACTTCTATTAATTAAACAGACAAAAGAAACAATAGGTCAGAGGGATGAATGTGGTAGCGATGTATCTGAGACTCCATACTTTGTCAGTGGTAGAGCTGGGAATAGTCATCTTATGATTTAGGATGGTGAGTTTCTTCCATTAGCAGCAAAGTTCCTTTACCCTTCCCAGTGGCAGCAGATCATCAGCTGGGTTAGGAGCGTGTGTGTGATGTACACAAACCTGTGCAGCATGTAGAAATGTGATGTGAAGAGCCTTTCAGAAATGTAGGATTTCTTAGCCTCTTTCACTGTTGAGAAATAAGTTGCTGTCTGTGCCATCTTGCTACTTCCGTGCTGTTCTCTCAGATTTCTATTCATGTTCTCATGCCCCACTCCTCTGAAAAAGAAATGTGTGTGTGTTTGGGGCAGCTGACCTATTCCACGGAGCAGTGTGCCCCTCGCAGTGGCACATATCAAAGCATACTAAAATGTGAAGTGAAACTCTGAAGTCATCAACCTGCTGATGGTGACGGCTCACATCAGTAGTTTTGGTTGTCCATACGTTTGATTCCCATGCTTGTTAGAGAATGGTGTAAAGGTGGGGTTTTGTTCGATTGAAAAGGGAAGAAACATTTATTAAAAAAAAAATAATCTTCTGATTCCTATTAATAAGTTATTCCCTAATTACTAAATAGTACCAAACTAGCTTTTTTTTCCCAGTGCCCTAGTGAAAAATGAAGCCCAATAGTCTAAGTAGCAGCGACTGATATATTGTTATCTATTTCTTCCTCCCCTTTCTTTACAGCTGTTTAACACTGGCTCTTCATGTTTGATCAGAGAGTCGTGTACAACGCAGGTTATTCTACTTAGCAGTCTAGTGATCAGCAACTGCCTTCTGGGACAACTGAATTCAAACATGTCATGCATACTAGTAGCGTGTTGATAACTTCCCAATGACAGGATTCATGAAATATTTAAAAAGCAAAATGTTTTAGGTCAGGTATACACTGACAGTAACTAGCTACTGCACTTGAAATTGGAGGAACGATTATGGTACCAATCAAAGGCAACGAACATCTTCATGTAGGCTGCCAATTCTTTTCTGCCCCAAGTCTCTGCATCTCTACATTAGATGTGTCTGCATTTAATTTTGGTGTTTTGATTCTTGAGTACAACCCTAGCTGCAATGCCAGGGGAAGCTCATTGGATTAAATGTTACTGGAACTGAAGTTCACAGTTGCTCATTCAGGAACTGTACTAGGCTTTTCCTTCCACTGCTCTATCTTGGATATTAAAAGGAAGGATGAGTGGTGCAAGCTGTGTGACAGCTTTAATTAGTACAAATGCTCCTCATTTGTGAATTCTGATGATGGAGGTCATAGCAGTGTAACACGTCCCATACAGATTCTCTGCAGTCTTACTTTCACCTTAAGCCTCTGAAATTAAATGGAACTTTGTTGCATAGCAGTTGCTTTGCCCTCTGGTTAGGAAACAAGGATGCATATGAGCCTATCTCCCAATGAGAAACAAAGATCAATTTTGTTATCCAAAATATATCCGATAGGTTAAACTGCGAGGTGTAAAACTTGAGTAGAAGTTTGAAATCTGGCTCTGGAACAGATGCAGCACAACAACAAAATAAGAGGCTTTTATAATGACATGGGTTTGAAATGAAAGGATTAGTTTGTTTTGCAACAAAATCTGAAGGAAAGAAGTAACGTGAAGGAAAACAAAATAATTTGGGGGGGATCATACGACACCCTAAAGCTGTTTGGAGAAGTGGGGTTCTGAAGTTCAGCAAGGGCTGCAAAGATTAAGGTGGTAGCTTGAATATTGTGAAATATAAGGAGGGATAGAGAACAGATTCTGTACTGTTTGCTTGTATTGCCTTCATTTTCTTGATGTGCTGGATGAAAGACAGGCATGAAAAAGGAGAAGTATGAAAATAAAATAATAAGGGAAATTAGGGGGAATTAATGAAGAAGGGCATGTAGTAGTAGGCCTGAGGAGTAATGGCTTCAGACTGGAAGAGGGGAGATTGAGATGAGATATTGGGAAGAAATTGTTGGCTGTGAGGGTGGTGAGACCCTGGCCCAGGTTGCCCCGAGCAGCTGTGGCTGCCCCATCCCTGGAGGTGTTCAAGGCCAGGCTGGACGGGGCTTGGAGCAACCTGGTCTGGTGGGAGGTGTCCCTGCCCAGGGCAGGGGGGCTGAACGAGATGATCTCTTTAAGATCTCTTTTGCTCTCCTTGTTTATTGCTGAATATTTAGGGGTTCGCATGATGGCTTGAGGATTTAGATTCCTGACACAAACTGTAAATGTTTTCCTTCCTTAAGTGACAATTTTAAAGGAGTTTTACCTGGGGCTTTGTCTCTTCTGCTCAGAGTATGCTGGCTACTGTTGGCGTTACTTAGGGAACGGCAAAGATTTTTCTTTGTTGACAAAGATTATGCTGGGACTGTTATCACTATCACCTAATACGTGATGAGGGACTCCTTGGATTTTAACCTGGTCAAGATCTATTATACAGCTGTCACTCATCACAATTCTAGTGCCTCTTTACAAGGCAGAGTCGCAGTGGAAGCGTGCAGCCAGCCGTTGTTTGTAGTCTCTCCGATTTTGAACTTTCTTCCTGTGTGCAGAGAAATAGTTGCAGAGTTTTTCAGTGATTTATGCTCAGACATTTTTCATCTGGGAACTCTTGAGAATTGTTTTAGCACTATCACACCTCTCTGATTCATTTTTCTCTGGGAAGTCATTTTTAGAAGACCAAATTGCTGGGCAGAGACATATTAGGAGAAGGGGGGTGTTAGTGGTGAAGGAAATAGTAACATTTGTTTCCTGATATTTCCTGTGCTTTAACTGTAATTCTTAATGATAGACCAATTTCAAATTCTGGTATCTTCTAATTCTCTAGGGGATGAGGGATCCAGTTCTGTAAAATATAAAAAAGTATGTGGTATTTTTGTTGTGTATTATTTAAGTTCTCTCTTGTGCTCCAGGACTTCAATGAACTGTGGTTTTAAGTTTTCCAGTTGAGTTTACATCTGTTACGTACTACACTAGAGCACGATAGACAAGTTTGTGCGCCAAAAGAGTACTTGGTCATTTAGACACACGACAGGAATTTTATTGCTGAAATTTATTTTCTGAGATATATGTCCAGAAAAGAATTTGCTAGAGGGAGAAGGTGCTGTAGCTATTCTGTTTGTAGTCTGACAAAAAATTATTAAATATGCAAGGCCCTATTGTGTATTGAACTCATCTTGATGGAGAAAGCACTCGAAGAAGAAATAGACTTATATAATGTAATTACTTCTGTTTGACCCCAGTGTTATGAAGATCACTGGCTTCATCCTTGTTTAATTTAGTTGTGGCAAAAAGAGATCGCGTAGACCTGATCCCCATTTTTATCAAGGCTATTATTCTGATAGAGAATCTTACTGACTTTTTGTAAAGCTGAAACGGAATAAAGGAGTCTCAGTAGAAATAAATGTTAAAGCTTTGGCAATGTATGTTTCTGCTATACATTACAATGAGGGTATACATATTTTTTTAGCGTTCTTTTTATTAGCAATAAAGGTTATACACAAGCTGTAGTTGAGTGCAAAACAGGAAGCACGGATATTAGATACAACTTAATACTTACTGTGAACACTTGAGGTGCAAGAATCTTGTGTTGGCTTTTTTATGAGTTGAAATTAATCTTTTGTCATTATAAGTATTGGCAACTCGTATGCAGTAAAAGCTGATGATTCTCAAGTACTAAAATGTAGGTTATAAATAGGAGATTTTCTTGCTGTGGTTTAAATTCTAGTCCATGCCCTAGTCATTATTGACCTGGAGAGTGACACTGTTGTGAGTTACATGATTGGAACACCTTGGATATTTTGTCTTGGTGCCAGTTCTTTTGAAAACATGGGTGCTCAATCGGGTCCTTGAATAGAAAGTCCACTGAATATCCAGAAAAATCTGGTTTTATCATTAACAGAAATGGTATAGTTAAAACACGTTTTTTAAATTCTAATAAATTTTTAGTCTCTTACCTTCTTTTGACCTCCTAGGAAAACTGATCAAGGGTTTCTATAGTAATACTATTGCAGCTGATAATTTAAGAGAATGTCTTTATTTTCTGTGGAGCCTACTACTGACAATTTTCAGAATGGATGGCCCTGTGGTTCAGATCAATAGATATTTTCTTCTAGTGCTGATTTAGCTTTGACTGGAAAGGAAAGCAATTAAGTCAGGCATGGAGAATTTGTAAGTGTGCATATATGTATTCATGGAGATGGCAGTTAGATGACCCACTTTTCATGATAGTATTGAAATAGTAACGTTTCAAGTAAATATCAAATGCCATCCAAACAGTTACCATAGTAATGATAAAAGAAATTTAATTTCAATCAAATGAATATTCAGTTGATCCAGTTAATTTCCACAAAGGTATTGTACACTCATTTCATACCAGTTTTTGATGATATTCAAGCACAGATTTTTCTACAGTTGGCCAAAAATTTTTTTCTTCTTCTTTTAAAGCATTTTTTGTGAAAATACCATTGTTGAACATTGGCCAATTGCACTGTTACTTTAAGACAATGTTCAATATTTATTAGTTTTCTCTGTCTTTATGAAGATAGAGATCCAAGTCAGTGGGAAGAGAAGTCACTAAGAATCCTGCTTAGGGAAGAGTTATAGCCTGACCTCATTTCTTTGGAGGAAAGCAACGGCACAGAACTTAATTTGCAGTTGAGCATCTCTTGTTTCCTAATGTTTGAGAATATGGTCATGTACAGATAAGTGGACAAATTCTAATTGATTTGTTCAAGATTTCCCTGGAAATTTCCTATATAATCTTGGTTAGGCTTCTATTCTTAAGCTTGCATATTCATCTTCCTTGTGAAATGTATAGCTCATGCATGCTATATGGATTTAAATATCCTCTGTTAAGGATAAAGACAGTGCCTGCAAGCATAATGTGTTAGAGATGGAAAGAAGATGGATCTGCTATCTATGGAGTTTTCACTCCCCCCGCCCACCCAAATCTTTCCTGGCTATTATTCCGTTATTACAGGATGATAATGAACAAGGTGTTTGACCAGTAATTGTGTTATTCCACAGTGCTGGTGTCTAACAGTGATATATCTGCTTTTAATCTCCCCATTTTATTTAAAGACCTTAGGCATCCAAAATTCTTAACCAGCATCTAATCAAAGTTTCACAGAAAACTGACTGAAATGGAGTGGCTGTGTTCAGTTGTATGTTTATTTTGGAAGGAAAAAAAAAAAGTGATGGTGCTTCCAGGCTTCCAGTGTAGTTTTTAGCACAATTTGTCCAAAACCCTGATGCTCTTTTATACTGGTTGCTCTTCTCCATTGTCTTGATGAATTCTGGTCCATATAAAAGGATGAACTTCTTTAGAGAATAAAAGAAAAATGAGATCCAAGTCTAATGTCAGCCAGGGTCCGGTAGTTAATAGGCTGTTCACAAAGCTCTTTTGCAACAATGAATAATATATATATTTTTAAGGGCAAAGGGTTGTATTTGTGGAATTAAAGCGGTAGGCTACAACTATTGCAGTTACAGCCTAAAGTCAAGGTCTTGATTTTTTCAGGTTCTGCAGTAGTATTCAGTAGTTCAGAGTTATGCAAATCATCACCGGGTCTTGGCTTGCATTTACATTAAGCTAGTAGAAAACAGTAATAAGAATGGGATTTGATTCAGTTTTGGGGCGCTTTTTTTTTTTTTGTCATCTGGTTTTTAATAGAAAAGTTTACAGAGCTTTAGAACAAGAAGCTGTGTTACACTGAAACCCATTTGGCAGCACTCCTTTTCTCTTATGTACTTCCAGAGCCTAAAAGGGCTGAGTGTATCCTGGTACAGCACCAGTCCTATAACAGTCTCATATAATGATGAACCCATGCCTGTAAAGTTGATGATTACATTCCCTCTGAATTACTTCAGTTCTTAATGTTGCTTATGTTTATAAGCACAGAGCAATTTTGAGTGGCCCTGTTTTGCCTGAAAGACCAGTAATATAGGTCTTAATGAAATATAAAGAAAGATAATTCATGCACTCCAGCAGACTGCAGGATCTTTCCTTGAGAAGTGACAGCTGGAAGGCAGGATCCCTTAGACCGGTGTCCTCGAAGACACAACTAGAGATAAAGAGGGTGCTGTTAACCGGGTAAAGTAACAAGTCTGGTTTGGGTTTTGTTTTTCCCCCCCCCCCCCCCC
>VFFE01008899.1:556076-578972 GCA_008921705.1 Burhinus oedicnemus | reverse complement strand
AAAGAGGTTCTATGCAAATCCTTTTTCATTTTCTTTTGACTTTTTTTTTTTTTTTTTCAGGAAAAAGGCCTATGCAAGCTTATTAATACTGGAGGTTATAGGATTGACCTTGTATTTGACAGAAAGCCATTCTCAATTCTAAATTACTTTTGGGTCACATTTCGTTGTATGGTACTAATTAAGCTTGAAAGAAGTGGGGTTTGGTTTTGTTTCTTTTTGTTTGCTTAGGATTCCTAAGCACTTAGCTCATTTCTGCCCGACAAGTCTTATTTGTGAAGAACAGAATGCTATTTTCTATGGATCTAAAGAATTTTTGAAAATCTTAATACGAATAAGTTTCCACTATTGTAATAATAATATAATATAATATAATATGTTGTGTGATACGAAAATACGGAATTTGAGCATTATGTGGGAAAATCGGGACAATTATAAGGTGTTCTCTTATACTTACTTTTGGGGTTATATTCTAAGGGTCTGGAAGTCAGAGAACTCTTTGGTTTAGATTTTAAGTAAACACTTACCACATCTAGACTTCAGTGCTGGCACTGAGATCTTGGTTCTCCTGACTTGTCTCTAGTCCACTGATTTTTATTAGAGCGGAGTTGGTGCAGGATGCTACACTTTGGCTGTAGTAACAATTGATGCTCATTTTGTCCTGCAGTAGGTGTTGAGAGAAGGCGCATCACGGGAGAGGACTGGGCTCTGGGTGGCTTTTGCATTTTAGCAGCTGAGCCAATATGCCTTATGTTTTAGATTATCTATGTAGTGAAGCATTTTAAAATGATGGCCTTGAGCAGATTCACAGCATTGCTGTGACCTCTGATATTTGGAACTATTGATAATAATAATAATTTGGGAGTCATTTTGTGGTCCCCTGATGAAAGTGAGTCTGTAATTAGATATTTGAATTAATTATGTTGCACTTGAGTTAACTAAGATGCCAAAAGGCTAAATGAGTCCCCCAGGGGCTCATGACAAGTTGGTGGCAGAGCTGCAAATAAAACAAACACTTTCACCTCCACGCCTTCCCTTAGCTGTAGACAAAACCAGTGATTGCTCTTACTTTACTTTGTTTTAAGGAGGGGCCATATGTTCCAAAATACAGGCTAGGCAAAATGCCAAGTGTTGAAGAAAACAGCTTTGCATAAGCAATATATTTGCTTTAGGTTGTCCTCAGTGTTTTTCTGTCTGTTTCCTGCAGACTGGGATGGGATGCTTTTCAATGGAAAATGTAAGGTGCGGTCAAAGATCTGAAGAGCCTACTGAAAACTCCATTTGCAAATTCTTCATTGAAGGTAAGTTATATAAACACACTTCTGTAAATCAATTTAATTTATATAATTGAGGTGACAAATTAGAGAAAACAACCTAGTGACAAACTATTGTAATTATAGAAAATCAGCCAGTCAACTAATTGAAGTAACAATCTATCAACAAAATTTATATGCTTAAACACTATGCTACATACAGGCTAAAGCTGGTGAAATGTTGTTTTCCCCTTTACGAGGGGAAAAAATAAGTGGAAGTCTGAACTTTCTAAGGCTGTGTTTTTGGGATCATGTAAAGGTAAGTTTGTGTTATGCTTTTGTTGGTGTTTAAAGCAGTCAGCTGTAGGCAGAAACTCTTTAAGTATTGGGTGAGGTATTAGAACCAGTGTCTTTAGAAAGGAATTTTTGTTTGGCTTGTGGTCCAGTAAGAATTCTTGTGACATGAGTTTTAATAGGTTGTGACAAGTGTATCTTATGTTGATGTACAGGGTTTTTCCCCAGATGTACTTGGAATACTGTTTTCTGAGCAGCAGTAATCATAGTTAATTATTATTGAAATTGGTCAGTTATTAATTATTAATATAATTCATCTTTTTGAGTAAATAAGTTCTTAATTTGCATTTGTGCAGAATTTTTTGTGTGCTTATCCCTAACACAGGGAAAAATGAGTGGGAGCAGAGGTAGTTCTGCTTAGCTACAGTTATTTTTGACATGGTGTATAATTACATCTATAATTCCATTTAGTACAGTGCAAATGCAGTAAATGAGCCTGACTATAAGCATGACTTCCCTTGTGCAAGTATCCCAACCTTCTTACCCAGTCATGGTAACTGGAATGTAAGAGATGGAGTTTTTACTCTTCCAGGCTTGTGCCATACTCTGCAAATAGGCCCATCAAGAACATTAAGCTCATTTGCACAATAAACAGCATTACTGATTTAAATAAGGGTGGAAAAGTGAAGGAAGAACACTGCTACTTTACTTCTGGACTGCAAATCATTTCTCCAGGGGAATCCTAGGGAAAGAAATACCCCTTGCTGCAACGTTAACAGAAACTGTGCCGCTAATAATGCTCCATGTAAACACTTTGCAAAAAGGTGATGGTATAAACAGCAGAGAAGTAAAAAAAGCATGTGGGGACTTGTTCAGGTTCCCAGCAGCTAGAATTGTTATCATCTTTACAACACAAACCAAGACAGTATCAAAGACAATGCCAAGACACAGTCACCATGATAAAGCATTTACACACATGTTCTTTTCTTGAAAAACAGTAAGAAAGAGAGAAGAGATTATGAACTTCAAAGAGCTGCCTTTAAGCTAGGAATTTTTATACACAAGCTGTCGGAAAACTGTTTGTGCCTTACTAACACAGGAACAATCTTCACTTGAGACAAGTCTCAATGAAAGCCAGAGCAATCGCCAGCCTTGAAACTTTGCATTGAGTTTTGGCAGTTAGGTTGGCATGGCACTAATGTCAGACATCATTAATGCAGTACATGTATGGATGCGTGCAATGGTTGTTTCGAATTCTGCAATTCTGTTAGTACATTTGCTTTGCTGTCTAGATACATGGCACAGCTACAAGCACCAATAACAGGTTATTTTGAACAACTTCAGAGAAGCACATGTGAACTGGTTTATTCCATAGGTGTTTCTTCTTCTTTAGGAAACTGTCATTAAATTAAGGAAAGGCTAGGACATATGACCCTTCTTTCACCAAAGGACAGCAGTTAGGAGGAATTCAGCAGGTAGCTGAGACTAGGGCAGCAGTGGATCAGATCAGAAGTTTAAGGATAGCTCCAGACTGCTTTTCTGTTGTTCAGCCCCGGCCTATGTGTAACATTTGGTGCATTTGGAGTCTTTAAAAATCAATAAAGAAGTGTATGTGTGTGGGGTTTTGTTTGGTTTGGTTTTTTGGTTTGGTTTTTTTTTTTTGTAGTTTTGCATGCCTGGAGTATTGTGCACTGAGAATCTAGTGGGTACGCCAGTCCGTTCTGCGTGTGTTATAGGAAAATGCACAAATCCAGGCTGGGCAGAGAATGGATGGAGAGCAGCCCTGAGGAGAGGGACTTGGGGGTGTTGGTGAGTGAGAAGCTCAACATGAGCCAGCAGTGTGTGCTTGCAGCCCAGAAAGCCGACTGTATCCTGGACCGCATCAAAAGAAGCATGGCCAATAGGGTGAGGGAGGGGGTTCTGCCCCTCTGCTCCGCTCTGGGGAGACCCCACCTGGAATACTGTGTCCAGCTCTGGAGCCCCCCAACGTAAGAAGGACATGGAGCTGTTGGAGCAGGTCCAGAGGAGGCTACGCAGATGATCGGAGGGCTGGAGCCCCTCTGCTACGAGGACAGGCTGAGAGAGTTGGGGTTGTTCAGCCTGGAGAGGAGAAGGCTCCAGGGAGACCTTAGAGCCCCTTCCAGTATCTGAACGGGGCTTACCAGAAAGCTGGGGAGGGACTTTTTACAAGGGCATGTAGTGATAGGATGAGGGGTGATGGCTTCAAGCTGGAAGAGGGGGAGATTCAGATGAGATATTGGGAAGAAATTGTTGCCTGTGAGGGTGGTGAGACCCTGGCCCAGGTTGCCCCGAGAAGCTGTGGCTTGCCCCATCCCTGGAGGTGTTCAAGGCCAGGTTGGACGGGGCTTGGAGCAACCTGGTCTGGTGGGAGGTGTCGCTGCCCATGGCAGGGGGGTTGGAATGAGGTGATCTTTAAGGTCCCTTCCAACCTAAATCATTCTATGGTTCTCTGTTTCTGTAATGTATCTTTCAAAATGCTGTCTGCTAAGCAGCTATCCTCGTAGCTGCAAAGTTACACGGTTGTTTTCTGGGGAGAGAGGATGCTGGCAAGGGGTGGAGGCAAATTGTTTTTAGTTATCGAATGCCTGATTGAATGTGCTAGAAGGTGTCAGTTTTAGGCAGGGGTTTTTCTGTAATTCTGTAAACGTTTTTGCAAAGCAATAACTATCAAAACGTAATCCCCTAAGGAACTGAAAACCAAAGTAAACCATAGCATTCTTTGATTAACTTTTTCAGTGGAAACAGAGTTAGGCCACTGTTCTACACTTTTGCATATGATTTTATTTAAGACTTCTAAGCTAATTTTACTGACCTTTTTCAGTATCTGATTTCATAACCAGTTCCACTTAATAGTTAGAGTATGAGTGTTTAAAATTTTTTCTGATGTATGTCTTAGTCTTGGAACATTCACTTTGTAATTCTCTTTGTCCCTGTATTTAGTTGCAAAGTTGTCGTGAAAGTATGTTAGGGCATTTGAGTGAGTCTTTGCTATACCATTCTCCTCACATTCCCTGGCACAATTTGCCCTGCTGTCCTCTATGTGATAAGATAGATAGTTGGAAACTTTTTGTGGTCTATGTGTTTATTTTACCCTTGCTATTTTTGATATGTATCCGTGGAGAGAAATGGGCAATGTGTAGCCATTCAGTGAAGGCTGAATCTTATTTTAGTAAGAGTTATGCAAACACATTTAACTTGTTTACTGAACAAACGCTTATTCACAAAGCTTTGAGTTATGCTGTTGACTTCTACGACAATGTAAAGTGGAAATGAACACAAGGATAAAAGTGGGAGAATAAAAAAAGGAGGAGTGATAAATATGCCATTTTTTTCTCTTAAGAACAAGGCTGTGTAACACTTGTCTACAAACTCCTCCTTTCTTGGTAATATATATTTAGAATGATTTAAGAATACTTTAGCATTGCAGGTATTGAGGCTCTGCACTTTTTGTAGGGCTTTGAATAAATTAAATACTATCTTAGGTATTGTCCTCCATTACTGTACTATCTGAGCAACTCTTAATCTTTAATGTACTTACTCTGTCAACACCCCTGTGAGTTAGGGAAGTTCTATTATCCTTTTCACAAGTGAAGAACTAAGGAACAAAGAGGCTCAGACTGAGATGTTCTTTTAGGCTCCTTGCCTTGATTTGAGTGAGAACTACATTATCTAAGTGTGTTCTCTGTTTGCATTTAAGTTTGTTAGTGGTGCAGTACTAATTGAGGCAACGTCTAAATTCTTTAAAAAAAATAAAATTAGGAAGGTCAATGAGTAAGGAATGTTTTGGGTAAAGTCAATGAAAGTTAAATGATTTGTTTTTAATACATGGTATGAATTAGTCCTTTTTGCAAAAGGTATATAGAGTCTGAACTGCTTTTTAGAGGGATTAATTGGGAGTTAGGGGGATTATATGATATGATGCCTGGGATAGCACACCGACACCTTTTCCTTTGAAATCTGAAGTAGTTTGAAGTGGTTTTCCTAAATAGAGAACTAGGGAATTGAAAAACTTCGAAGCAGAGGCATGTATCACTTTGAGTCGGCATTCTACCAGGCTTTAGCTGGCTTTGTGTAAGAACCAGGGGAAGAAAAAACCCACATGCATCTCTAGTACCCAGACATAGTAAACCAATATGTGATCAACTTAGGCTGCCTAAAGGTTGCTGAGATTTGTTGGGCTGGTGAACAAAATTGAGTTTCCGTTTATGTAGTTACTCCCTAGAAGCAGAACCTGCATAGTTTCGGGTTGTTGTCCTGCAGACATGGCTTACAAAGTTGCCAGGGT
Source organism: Burhinus oedicnemus (assembly GCA_008921705.1). Classification (NCBI taxonomy): domain Eukaryota; kingdom Metazoa; phylum Chordata; class Aves; order Charadriiformes; family Burhinidae; genus Burhinus; species Burhinus oedicnemus. Next base: position 573,122 of record VFFE01008899.1, on the reverse strand, counting down.
GCAAATGTAGCCACCACCCTTCCCTCTTCCCCAGCTGAGCTGGCACCTCTTTAAAAGACCTATACAAATATGTTAATTTTTTTTCTCCTGTCTTTGGCTGTCATATAATTTGATTGTACATTCTGATGGAGCCTTGATTTCAAGTGTGATTTCTTATAACTAATAAACTGTATAACTGGCTTCTGGTTTTCATTATATGTGGTTTGAACTTTATGATTTTTTTGACCCAGAAACAAGAAAGCTTATAGCAATGCCTGAAATCTTAGTGCAGTGTATTATTTCAGAGTCCCAGGAAGACATTTTTTTTCCCAGGTCAGCAAATGCTTGCGGGTTTTGATAGATATCCTCAATTATGTCTCCAAAAATGAATTATGAGTTGAGAAAGGAACACAATACATACACTCTTAAGTCTTTGGGGGATTCAACTGTGTAGTCCCAGAGCTGTTTCTGAAAGGAGGACGTTACAAGAATCAGGTAAAGGGGAAAAAAAAATAAAATCCTTATTACTTGGACTAGCGGTACTGATGAAGGCTGATGCGGAGTGCATGTTGTGTGTATTTGTAGGTGTAGTCATGTTGACTGAAAATGTTTTATCAGCGTGTCTTTTTTTAAAAAAACAGTTTTTCATCAAAATGTGACTGCTCAAGGGAAATGAATTCTTATAAACATGCTTTGGTTTTCTTCAATATGAAGAAAAATTCCCCATTTGCAACATACAGACACTATCCCTACTGTACCATTTTGTATCATCTTGCATGTGTCTAGTGAGCGTGCGACTGACAGAGGCTCCGGAACTCGGATTTCTACTGCAACCTGTGCTAGGTCTCTACTTCAAGTCAAATAACTTGGTTTTACTTTTGTATATATTCAGAGGAAAAAATGAAATTGATTTCTTTAGTTGCTTTGAGATTCACTAATAAATGTTGTATCCATTGGCTATTTATATATTACCTACAATATATGGAATAATCACATATGCAGGTACTACACAATGAATTACATGATGATTATTTGTTATGACTGATTTTTTCTTTTCAAGCGATTCTGAGAAGACTAACCATCAGATTGCCATGCAGGTTTTTGTCATAATTGGGTGCTTTATCTTTTCATAAGAAACCTGCATTGTCATGTTTCTTGTAGAGATGACATGTCATGGAAAAGGCCTCTTGTAGGTCAGTCAAACTGTAAGGGATGACTTAATTCTTTTTTGCTGGTGACACTCTTTTGTATATGCATACCATATATGCATTTTTGTATGTTAAGTAGGTAATGTGACATCCTAGTTAGCAGTCAGAGAGAGATGCCGATACTGAAAGACTTGTCTTACTTTGTGGGGCTTTCCTTGAATTTTATATCAATCTAATGCTGGGGGGGAGGGGAAACCAAGTGGCTGGTGCCTGAGAAAATGAAAAAGGCTAGTGATGTCAGCTGTTTTTTATCAATGGAGATAAGAGGATTGTCTTCACTATTACCTGTTTACTTTCTGTCTAATTTGCAGCCCCTTTCCTGGTGCTGAAAACCAGCCTTCTCCTTTACAGCCTATGGAAAAAACCCAAACCCAGTTTTCTTTTTCCACTCTGGTTCTATTTTTGTTCTGGCTGCTTTCCTCTGGACTTTGTTCAGTTGACATGCATCTTTTATTGGTCTGTATTTGTTGGGGGCAAATGTAGTTCTGTAGCCACGTTCTTACTGGTGCTGGACAGAGTTGTGTTTCTTCAGCTTTTGTGGACAGGATCTTCCAACATGGAAGAATTTTAAAAAAAAGTCCTTGAGCTGTGAAACTTAGGACACTTTAAAAGAATCAGAGGTTCCGAGAGCCTTTATGCTTTTTAATATTTTGGCTTTATGTGTCTATGAATGTTACTTTGTTTTCCCTGTGCTTTTAATGTAGCATGAAGAGAAAAATAAAATAAAATATGGTTGGTCCTTCTAAATAAATTGGTAGCCATTGAACTTAAATTATTTGTGCAAGCCACAGCCTGAAGTTGAAGTACTATATTGATTTTAAACCAGCCAGTGTCTTATGCAAAGATTAAGAGAACTTTATGCAAAGATTAAGAGAAGTGGAAGTAGAGCAATACAGTTAAGGAATACAATTTTAACAGCAAAAGATTTTTATGAGGATTTATTTTACATTCCTAACACTTATTATACTGCTCAGTAGCGCAGATCATTTTGGCACTTTGCAGTTCCATTAAAGGTACAGATTTTCAGAAACAAGAGTGTGTAGTGTATATGACAGTAGGCTGCAATTAAAACCTTGGATATTGAACGGTAAATAAGAAGAGTTGGTTTGGGGCATCAAAAGAAAGAACACACTGAGTGTATACCTAATATTTAAAGCTCTAGTGCTTTTTGCTATATTCACCGATTAGATTGAACAGAGCTGTATAACATAATGACTAAGCAAGCAGCCTGTTTGGTACTTTAACTGGAGCTTTCTAAATGAAGTTATTTCTAGGCTATTCATGGTCCATGGAACAATTACCTCTTGAGGAGAAAATAAAACATTTTGAGTGGTTCGGACGGCATCTTTGATACTACTGCAGCCAGAAGTCTCATAATAAAATGTTTTACCTAAAACAAGAGAGGGGGGAAATCGCCCAGAGACTGAGCCACGACCACAGGATCTTTCTTTGAGAAAATGCACCGTATTTTAGGTAGGTTGTGTTCACAGGCTCACTCAGGTTTAACAGGAGCTGCAAATGCTCATTGTTGAGAAGAGAGTTTGGAAACACTTTGAAATGCATAGCAGCAAATGTATCAAACCCAGTAACATACCAGCGTGGCTGTTACTGCTCTTTGAAACAGTTTCAATCAGCTGAAACTTTCCAGAAATACCGTGCAGAGAGTAATGAACAGAATTAATAAACTATTTTGCCCGAGCTTCTGTATGCAGCACCTGAATGTGAAGTTGCATGATAATAAGCTTGGAGGCATATTTTGGGAAGTTATGCTGACTATGGAAATATAGTAAAGCTTTAAACTCTGGGAGTTCCTAAGCTTTCCTGTTGTTTCTTTATTCTGGCAGTAGCCGTTTACAACTGCCTTTTTTAGCCACTGGAAATCCCTTCTCTTGAACTGAAGAGGTATGTGAAATGTATTCCCTCTAAAGGCAACATCTGTACTGCTTTGTGAATCATCAGCCAGAAAGGGTGCTGTATGTGCTAATCAGCTTAACCATGTTAATGGTAAGAATGATAATTGTTTTCAGGTGGGAGAAGGTGCTGTTTGACACCCAGTGAAGTAGGATTGAGACTATAAATTATTTCAGACGTCTGCAAAGATGTACTGCTACAAGTTGTCTTTTTGTTTCTGTTTAGCTGTTTGCCTGAGTGTGTTTTGATTTTAAAAAAGGGGGAAAACCCATGCATGTCAGTGAAGTCTTCAGTTAATCAGAATTTGATTACAATGAAAACTCGGAAATCATCATACAGTTTGGTTAATTATTAGAAAGATGATGTTGTATGTTGAAGTAATTGCAGTAAACAGCCCAGCAGGAAATAAATTGTTCAGATTTTCAGCCACTAAACTGTATATATACTTCTAGCTTGTTTCTATCCCTGTCTATTGCTTCATTGTTCATTTGTTTCTTACTTTGTATTATGTAAATAATACAACTGGATAAATATGTCATTGTCCTAGGAATTTTTCAGACACATGAGAAAACACTGTTCTCTGACACACTTTCTAAACCTCTGTGCCCTGTTTGTGTAGTTAATAGTATCCTTTGTGTGTCTTGGCTATTTAAGGTGCTGTTTTTTCTGGCCCATCTCTGTTTCAGGTGAAGTCAATTTGCCCTGGCCACACACTGGGTTAATGGTAGAGCCAGCAAATGACTCCTGGATCCTGCATGTGTCTGTTGAGAGCTTTTAGAAAAACCCATTTCTTTCAGAAATCTTTGGGCCCAGGCATTTTTGCCTCTCCTTAAACTCAGTCTTCCCTACACTTGCCTTCGGTTCAGGATGACTGGAGTCAAGATGATTGAAAATACTATTTACGTATTAATCTTCTCCTCTTCAGTAAGTAACTAAGTTCTTTAATGGATTATAAATTTCTGCCTCATTTTACTAGTGCCTCAGTATACAAGCCTCTGATGTTGAGGTGAAACTATAATATTTAGGCTGAAATTTTACACCCCTACTGAATTTTGACATAAACATGATCTACCAGAAGTGAGAAATTGGTACAATTGTTTATTTCATAACTTCCTGCATAGACATTTTCACCTTAAGCGAGATCACTGGATAGAGCTTAAGTACGTTGAAAGATAAGCTGTTTCACACTGGCTACGAGGTACGAGTTTGCGCGTACAGTATTGTGAAGGATCTCCTGATAAGTAGGAATTTGTCATGGTAGCACAATGGTCTGTGAATGTCTTTCCATAGTCTAGTTTGAGCTCTTGAAATAGGTTTAAGTCGTTCGTAAGCCTATTGTTCCCTTGCCAGAGGTTTGTATTGCAAATAAAAAATATGGATGGAGTGTGGGATGCTAGCAAGAAATTCAAAGGACAGAGGTTTAATTCTTCATGACTTTGTGCATTTTGCTTAAATTATGACTATTCTGGAACCGACATTAGAGGCACAGTGTGAGGGTTTGGACCTTTTAGCTTTGATGCTGGATGCAGTACAGTTGTACTTTTACCTGGGTTGCCTGATGGCCCCCCCTGAGGCTGCGTAGTCTGTTAGCTCCAGCGACGTGTCATGGTAATGTGAACATTCAGCACCTGGTGCTTGAACAACATCAATTATGTCTGTGTAGCACTGTGGCACATGGGTACACCTGAAATCAGTGGTGAGACTTGGGTAGAAGAAATACTATGCTTTTTCACCATTGTGATTCAGAATCCTCTTCATGATAAGTAATAGATGGCAATATAAAATATTGAATGTGCTCATCTTTTATGACCTTGGCAATAATAAAAGATCCCCTCTGCATAATGTTAGAATGTTGAAATATATATTCAATATATCTCATAAATTAGTTAGTGGATTTTTGCAGGTGTTGAATTTCACCTTGAGAAAATAGAAGAAAAAATGAATTGGTTTTTTGAACCTTAAAATTTGATGGTCCGAGTAAATGTTAAATCCATGTATGCATATGTAACTTGGATCAATAATTTAGTTAGTCCATTTCTAATATCAAAATGACATAGCCAGCATTTTTTAAGTAGAATGCTATTGATTTACACAGTAAGTACAATTAAAAAAACCCGAGAAATAATTGAAATTTTCTTAGGGTCTGTTTGAGCTATTTTGAATGTGCATCCTCTCGGGTTAGAAGGAATGAAAAGTATTACTGGTTATTGATGGGATAGTCTGTGTATTCATGTGCGCTGCTAAAAATCAACTAAAACTTTTTGCTTTGAAAAGGCATTGTAAGAAATTGTTCTAAATGGTAAAATGGTTTTAAGAGTTGCAGTATACTCCTCCAGGGATGGAGTAGTGAAGCAAATTATTAATTGCTTTTAGAGGTGGACAAAAGCTTAGTATGCTTTATGTTGAATATTGGTGGTGGCCTAGTCTTAAATATGAGGTTGTATGGCCTCATAGGTAGCGCTGTGAACTATAGCATATGATTTGGATTTGGTTTCCAGCTCTTCCACAGAACTGCTGGGTGACCTAAGGGGGAAGCCATTCCCTAAATCTGTCCAAAAAGGAGTTAAATGTTGCATAACAGAGTGACTCTGAGCTTGAACTAAGGAAGAAAGTAACCCATTTAGTGAAATCTTTAAGATCTTTACAGAGTCGGTCCCAAAGGGGCCCAAAATTCTTCACTGCTTGAGTAAAACTTTGAAGCCATGCAGTCTTCCCATACAGGTATTTCTTAAATTATAGTCATATTGTTTCACTGCCAGAGGAGTTCTTATGGGAGAATTTCATCTTAGTTTAGAATTGACCAACAGAGAGCTCCTTATTTGATCTAAATTTAAAACTTACCTTGAGATAACACTAGAGGGGTAAATTGCCCTTCCCAAATATTAAGAGCAATGTAATGACTTGAAATAGATAGCACAATGATGTGACTTTTTCTTTAATAATAAAGTAGACATGTTTTCATTAAGTGTAGGCATAGAAACAAAATGCTTCAGCTCTTGGCTAATAGGTTGAAATTGTGAAAGGGCTAATTGTGTGTGGCACGGTGACTTTTATATGGTAAAATAGAAATTTTTTTGCAGCTACGTGTCTGTGACTATAGGGAGAAAAATCAAGGGTTGGAGGGGCTGCATGTATACTTTTATTATTCTACTGATCCATCCAGTTCCTCATACCTACCTATCCGTTCATCCTGCCCTTATCTTGAGGGCACTTAAGCTTGTGTTGTAATCCATATGGGTAGCCATAGACTCATAAATTATAATTTTGCAGTAAGAGAAGTACTAGAAAAATATCCATCAGCCTGCCAGGTCCTTAGCTTCGGGTCTGAACCTGGAGTTTATTTTTTCAGTGAAACAGAACTTTATTAATAATGCTCTGTTGCTCACTCTGCATGTTAAGGTGTGGGGGGTAAACACAATCATACTTTAAGTTACAGACACTTAAATGTCACAGAAAATGACAGGCAGATTTTTTGGAAGTGGACATCACTGCTTTAATATGAAAAATGTTCATAGGCTATAAAGAAGTAATTCCAGTTCAGATATAATCTGTGAAGGGCCTATTAGTTTTTTGATTGCTAGGCCTATGGTAGGATTACACAGCAAAGCAGAGAGATTGTATTTGTCAAAAATGACAGAGTTTTTCCAAGAAATCCATCATGCAGGAGCTATAGAAGAGTCAACCTAGTTTTCCATTATTGGAAAACTGGATTTATTAAGCATTTAGAGAAGTACTTACGGTACAGGATAAGGTTGGGAAGGACAGACCAATAGGCCAAACTGAAAGGTAGCTGAAAATGCATCTTTCTTTGAAAAGGGTAACAAAGACTTGTTAAGTAAGTATGCAGGTGCTGTGTGAGAGAATATCAGCACCCTGTGAGGCTAATCTGCAGCAGCATTGATCTAAGACTCAAAGATGTCGAGAAGAAAGCTGTAGCGTTTACTGGGCTTTGGGTGGAAATGCTGAGTTTCCCAATCGGGTGTTCCCAATGTCCTATGGTATAAACATAAAACCTAGGAGATTATTCTGTAAGTTAGGGAGGACAAGGGACTACCTAGAAAGATGATGGAGGGTGGGATGGGGGCTTTTGGTGTGTGTGTGTGTGGTTTTTTTTTTGTTGTTTGGGTTTTTTTTTTTTTTGTTTGTTGGTTTTTTTTAAACAGAAGTTTGTCCTGTTGGAGTTTGAATTGCATTCTGGAGGGGAGAGCTCATATCAGAAATGAAATGTGAAATCTCTCAACTTTGATCTGTGCATCGGCGACTTGCCTCAGCTGGGTGAATAGGTTTTATGAGAGGTGAAATGTGGGACTCGCAGACAGGGCACTGAAATGTCACTGAGGTCTGGATTCAGGGGTGTTTGTGGCTTCTGCCACCGTGTCTCCCAATGTTTCTAGTAAATCACTTGGTTCTTATAGGAGCTCCTGTGGTATGTATTTTTTTCTGGCCCTTGTCCTGTGTTTTCAGATGATGCACTTTGAGAATATTTGCTCAGTATCTTACACTGATAATTTTGGTCTCTAGGAGAGACTGAAATACAGAAAGTAACCTTGTTGAATGGATGAAGATGGCTTCAAGGATCACAAAGTGGGAATTAAATAAAGATTTCATTTAGTGAGAATGTACTGGTTAAAATTGCTATTTATCTCCAAATAAGATTCCAAATGCTGCTGTTAAATTGCTAGAAATGGAGAGACAAAATGGAGGAAAGACTAGCTCCTTGGGCATGAGGGTAACTTGGGAAGTGCTCGAGATCCTTGTCCTGAAAGGCACTGAGGATACTCAGCTCTCACAGGCTTTCCATCTCTCAAATTCCTGCAGAAGTGCTAGGGCTGTATGAGTATGATGCAGTTGTTCGGGGATGAAGTGAAGAGTTTTAACATAAACAATTTAAACTACTGAGGAGATTTTTGGATAGGAATGGTGCAGCAAGGATAGAAAATGACAAAAACTTCTAACAGATGAGAGCCATCAGAATTTTAAAGTGTTTTCTGTAGGAGATGGGGAATGAAAGGGGACTTCTTGGATAACTCCGTGTAGGAATAAACTGATTTGTAATTTGACTCATAGCATAATCACACCCAAGCCAAGACCAAGATGTTTGTACGAGTCACCTTCTGCCGAAATCTTTATAATGGCCAAGCAGTGAATTATGACTGTTTTATAACATTATCTGCCCTGAGAAAAATAAAGTTGGGCTGAATTATCTTAATACATAAGCATTTTCAAAGGGAAAATATGTGTAAATTCTAATGCATGCTGTTTGCCTTGTGTGCCTGTGTTTGCCTAAACCTTACGTCATTCTTCTGTATCTTCTTATCACCAGGATAATAGGAAAGACAATGTATTTTTACAGGATCTCTTGTGTATGTATATGGATTTTTTTTCCTTTCCTGAGAAAAACAATAGTTACATGGTGAGGAGTGCTTGCTGAATGCACGTACCTGTATTACAGATGTCATAAATGACAGTTATGCAATAGCATTTGACATGAACATTTCGCCCATTTTTCTGAACTTCTGCATGGAACAGAAAATAGAAAGGCAGTATTTGGGAACTCAAGATATGTGGAAGAATGAAACATTGGTCAAAGCCTCTTTGAGCTAAATGGGTGACTACCAACCTTTGTACAGAGCCAGCTGAATGCATCTAATCACTTTATTCAGACTTAAGCTGCTGGTATGCGGACCCAGGCCAGGATAAATTCTGCCCTACAGGGTGACCTTCATATTTTTTTGCTGGATTAAATTGCAGAAATTTGATCGCTTATTTTGCAGGAAACAAAGTCTTCTTACCTTATTGGCAAATGAAACAAAATTTTGCATTAATGCCTTTGCTAGAAAAGTCAGAACACAGAAAAGGGTTAGGTACGGTTTGCATACTGTTTGTCAGTTATGTCTCTGTAGGTGGCAAGGTTATTAAACATTATCTTTTGGCTCAAGGTAGAGTGGAAGATGCTATGAACTTAAATAAAACACACCCCACACTTCCCACAAAAATACCTCAAAACTCCACACCTGACAAACTACAGAAATCCAATCAGCTTTCTTATCTCTTTGAGAAAAATGGGTTTATTAAATCATAGATTAAAGATAGGGAATTGTTGATTTTATCTCTGTCACAGACAAGATCCAATTTAACTGATAGAGAGCTGAACCTGAAGAGCGTTCTGTAAGTTGTTTATTTTCTTCACAAATACGTAGCTAATATTTAATTTGCAAACCATGTCCTCTTTTATGTTCCTTTTCAAAACTTTTATGTGTCATGAAGATTATGGAAAAAATGTTGAGATAACTTGTTGCATTTTATTCAGCTTCTTGAAGCAACCTAGGCTTTTTAGAGGCTAGCAATAGCCACAGGTGTCTCATTCCAGAAACTTACAACAGAGGTCTGAATGCTTAAACACTCCTGGCTTTACTGAAGATTCTGAATCAAGTGTATAGTTTTCCTGTTTGTGGGGGGTTTTTTGTGTTGTTTTTTTTTTTTTTTTTTTTTTTTTTTTTTTTTTTTTTTTTTTAAATCTCTTTAGTAGCTTGCCTGTTTAAAAGAGTTTACGAAGGACACTTGTAATCTCCAAACTCCTAACAGTTTTCATGGGACTCTCAAGGACACTGCTGTTGCAGCAGAGATGGACAGGAAGAGGAAACCTTGGTGTTGCTTATAGACCACAAGAGCCTGGGAAACTTAGTACAAGTTATACAAACGAAAAAAATTACTAAAAATTATTCCTTCTATCTCAGCAGTAAGAACCCAAATTTTCCAATGCAATTTTCCTCTTTTATCAAGATGTTGGTAATATTTTACCATGTTTGGGACTCACTGAATGGTTGAAGACTCACAGAAATAACTCATGCGATGAGCTTAGAAGACAGTGTAACGACATGAATTCAGCAAACTGATTTATATAAGCATTTCTGTTTCCCTCATCATTGCACTAGCAAAGTGCATTGCAAATGCTGAAGAACTCTGAGGTGGGGAAAATTGTTACTTCCACGTGGTAGATACATAGCTGAGATAGGAGGAAATCAGTGGCTTGTTGGGATATAGAAGGTAACATTAGGTAATGAATTTACATAGAAATATCATGGTTAACTCTGATAACGCCCTTTGACTTTCCCTGTCTAAAATGAAGACTCTAGAAGAGAAACACTCTCCCTTAGCTCATTAGTGTGAGTGTCGCAGATGGAGTGATGCACTTCACTCATAGAGAGAAGCAGCAATACATTTATTGATATAAAACAGGGATTTAACGAAGTTTGAAGGTAAATGCAACAGTGTTTTAGCAAGGTTCAGTGGCTACCACAGGCAGTTATCGCTTGGGCAGGGTTACGGGGCTAAAAGGTCAGGCTGGTGCTTGCGGGGGGGGAGCACACCATCACAGTGAGCAGAGAGGATGATTGTTCTGCTTTAGCATATAGTCTGTGGAGTTATTTTCTTACACTACTCACAATGCTCTGCTTTCTCGTAAATGATGGCTACTCTGGAACAGGGAGCAAATTGAAGCATAATGGCATGTCAGAAATGAAACAAAGTGAAATTAAATACAAATAGAAATACCATTTATTTTAAATAAAAAATAAAAAGGGCTAAATAGCTCTACGGGGATACGTTTGGTAAAATGTTTCAATTTAGCTTGCTGTTCTTCTGGTATAAATAATAGCATGTTGCTCCCCCCGACCACCCTGCATTACAGAAAGCACTGTCAGATACTGCAATCAGATATGTGTAAAAGAGCTGGTTTTAATTTTCTATCAATTATTCAGTTGACTGAATCTGTTGTTTCTAATTTGATATCTGAGTGTCTACAGATCAGCAATAATTCAGGTTAGATGTTTGCCTGTTCAAAGGAGAGTACATGCCCTGACATGGGGAAATTGGACATGTGTTGGGTTTTGACTGGTGTTTCACGTTTGCTATACTTGTGTTTCTCAAAGCTAATACTGCATTGTAGCGTAGGTTTTGCTATTCTGACAGTGATTTTTGCTTGTACGTGACGCAAACTGTCTGGGACACTAAGCACTTACCCTTTCTTATATTATTGTGTGGTTTTGTTTGGGTTTGTTTTTTCTGGTGTGTGTTCACACACACACACACACACACACACACCCCTGCCCTTGGGAAATAGGCCTACTTATAGGCCTGCTTGCTACTGTTTGTTTGGGTTATTGTTTTTGCTTGCTGCGGCATTTACTTCAAAGAGATGGGAAAACTGATTGCTAATGTAGCGTAAATTTAAAATACTGTGTTGAATAGTTGTGAGTATCCATGCATCTTTCACACAATGTTCCTTGCGATAACGGTCCCATGCATCCCAGCATGTTATGCTACTGGCGTGTTTGGGATAACAAAGTTGTGGGAAAGGTGGATGGTGTGAATCAAAGTCTGCATGGTAAAATCACATTTTTGGGTCTTTGTGGGATTGAGATCTTGATTTGCAAATCCTCTGCAGCACAGGTGAACTCTACTGATGTGCATATACAAATCCGTATGCAAAGTCAGCCAGATCTCAGCTGGGACTTGTGTGTGCTTCTGGAAATGAATAATCACAACCTTCTGACCATGCTTTTGCTAGGTACATTTATGCAGCCCCTCATGCTGCTGTGTCTTTGGTACAGGCCATTAAAAGGAATTTTCAGAGCCTTGAGAATTAAAGCTCCTTACACTGATTTGATTGATGGTCCTTTTATCAAGTGCTGTGCTGGTATTTGTGCACACAACATACAAAGTATCGCACACATTTTCCAATTGAATGGCTCTTCTCAGTGAAGAAAATCCATATTCTCTGCTCTAAACAATGTAGACCAAAAGTCGAATAAACAGTAAAAAACAAATGGAGTAACCAGGGATTAGCAGACAGTGCATTATGTTGATTACCCACATTGTCTTCAGCTTAATAAATTCTGTTTTGCTGTAAGTCAGTTCAATTGTGTGTGAAAATAGAGAAGGTGGAAAATGAGACTGAACAAGAGGGTTAAATGACAGTGTGCCATTCCAGAAGCAATTAAAAAAAACCCAAAACCAACCCTTGAGGAAGAGAAAAAAAGGAGCTTTTGAAGTGTAAAATAAAATACACAATTCAGTTTTAATGTGGGAAGCTAAAATAGTCCGTCCAATCCTCATCATTAAACCTATACAAAAGCAGTTGATGAAGTACTTTTTCATGCATCGTGTGGCACTTGCAATACTGCAACATTGACTTGCGCTATTGAGTAATCACTAAAAATGGGCAAACAGGAAGTAGCAGTAATTCTAAGTCATAGTTTTGGCATCCAAGTCACTGAATCCAGATTAAGATCCCTGAGACTTGCTGTGATTCAATACATGCTCTGGCAGATCCTTTTGCATAGTAAGGACCTGGAATTTTCTAAGTACATACCTCCTGAACAGGTGTGTCTTGTCTCATGAGAATAACCTTGCATCCAGGAATTTTTAAAGAGCCGTTTGGAAGACTAAGTTAATCTTAGCCCTCATTTGTTTAGCTGCTTTGGTATGTCTTAGTAATTATGGAACTTTCGGTAGACTGCAAGAAGGGTGAAAATGCACAAAACATCTAAATGGAACAGCCTGATTAGGCTGGGAAGAGTCAAGCACCAAGTAAAGGAAAATGCGTGAAAGAAAAACTTTGCAATGTAGCTGAGCTGCTTATCTTGTGTTAATCATTTTATTTCTGTGTTGAAGTTAGGAATTGATACCCAGAACTCATGATCATCCAGAGCTCCAGCTGGAGCCAAGAAGAGGTGGAAGTGCTCAGAAACCTTGGAAAAGTGGGCTGGTATATAAGGAAGTAGTGTCATCTAGTGGTTAAAGAAAAAGACCAGGAAATCGGGACTCCTAGGTTTTTTACTACCTACTTGTTGGTTGATGAATGTACTTGAAAATCTCAATATCCTATTTCTGTGGGGGAAGGGAGGAAGAGGACAGATTAGGCAGCTTTTGGCCCACCTGACTTCTCAGTTTTGAAAAAGCCAAAGACTAAATTTGGAAGATGTGTGTGCCACCATCAGAACTCTTTTGTACAAAGACAATTTGAAGCAAACTGAGTTCTGTTTCAGGAAACACAGGGAGGAGGATGCCTCTGGTGCATTTGTATTTAAATGTGACCAGAACAGTTTAGAATTTGGCAGTTTTATATACCACAGACTGCCAAATCCAGGCACGGGGTAAGGAATGTGCTTGTCAGTCTGCTTGTGGATAATGGAGGAGAGACCGAGCTGTTTAGTGTATATATATTCACTAGCAGGCAGCTTAAAAGCAGTTTATGGTGGTTCAGTAGTAGTTTTGTTCATTGCTAATGATCACTTCCAATGTCAGCAGTTTGTGGAGGATTCCCAGCTGTACCTTTTGTTTCTATCAACTATAATCACTATTATCTCCTGCTCTTCTTGGCAGCAAACAAGCTGGGATGAAGGATACAGTAGTAGAGCTGAATCCCAGAAAGCTTGAATATGTTGCAGTTGGGGAAAGAGAAATGCTGTAATGGATTTCTCCTTTCCAAAATAGCCCTTTCTGAGAAGGATTTCAGCCCTAGCAGGGCAAATCTGCAGCCTTGTAGTCACTGTCGATCCTTAAAGCGTTTTGGGTACCTGGAGTTGTAGTGCACACTTGCCCAACTAGGAAGATCCTGTCCTGTAGGTCAGTTGGAAGTGGATGATGGCAGGACAAGGGTGGCAGGCCCATTGTATATAGTTTAGAGTTAATACATTTTCTTCTCTGAATTTTGAAGGTTTCCGCTGAACAATTATGGCGTAGCTAAGCCTGCCTGCTGTAAACTGTCGGCACCAAGGAATGACTTTGCATGAGGTGTCCTCCAGCTAACACAGTGCAGCAGCCTTAAAACGAAGTGACACAGGGTTATTGGTCCCTATGTTTCTGCATTCGGGGTTGACTCTCATTGCTACTGTGGCACTGGAGTATATCACACTTCTTTATCAGAGATGACACCTGTATGGTTTAGGAAAGAGTGATTGATTTCCTATCTGTAGAGTATAAATAGGTATAAAGAGACTAAGGCAGGGGATATTCTTAGGTGTTTGTGTATGTAATTCTCCTTAAAGTCAGTGAAAGTTATGCAACAGGAGTATCTTTGAAAGAGGTTTGTTCAAGCTCCCTGATGGCACAAGAAACTGATCCTCATGTCTCATGTTGCATGCTAGTGCTGTTTCCTTCTGTAAATTCACTCGGAGGTCTGTCCTTACCTTCAGATATTTTCTGACATTCAGATTTGCTCCAGCTATGGCAGATACTCTGTCTTTCTTAGGTTCGTTGACTTGCTGTGCTAGCAATATTTCATTCGCTAAGTGATCCCGTGAGTAAACAGCCTGTGTGATTCCCCACAGAGAGGGACCTGCAAATAAATGGTATGAGCTAGGGACGTCTTCATATCTAGTCTTCAGGTGCCGCATATGGGATTTTTTACGTGGATAGACTCTCCACAGCTCTAAATATGGGACTGCTTCAGTATTCCTCTCATGTTGCTCAGCATGCTTTTACGATGCACATGGAAATTTTCAGGGGGAAGGCTCCAAGAATTCTAGGATGTGTTCCTTCACCTCCTTGCTCTGTGGAAGCTTTTCTTGACTACCTGATACTCATGTTACAAACCGGCGTAGACGGTTTCGTGTTGGCAAAAAGAAAATGCTGGATTGGCTGACCCCTCTGAGCAAACTTTCCTTACCAAGCTGGCGGGGAGAAGCCGTGTCTCAGTTGCTATGCGAGCCTGAGGAACGCGGCAGCGTTTGGATCTGCAGCCTGGGCAACGCGATTGAACAAGGGGAGCAACATAAAGGGCAGCCGACTGCAGAGCTGTTAGCATTCGGCACAGCACACAACTTCAGCTCAGTGTTAGACCTACTATTATAATTCTCTGTTAATTACATAGTGTTGATTATATAACTACTTAGCAGTTCCTCCTCTTTTAATGAGCACAGCTGTTTTCTGTCCAGCTTCAACAGGGAAAATTTCCCATCTCTAATTTAAAAGTAATACACTCAAAGAAAACTCCAGAGGGCTCTTGGGCTCATGCTGTTTAATATGTTTTAACGCTCATGGTGCCTACAGGCTTACTTCAGCCTAGAGAGCACTTATGGCCATTCCCCTTACCCTCTTAAAGGAATCTTTATAACTAATGAACTTTATTAATAGTGTTAAAAAACTAACAAAGCCCTCACCCCATTGTAAAGAAAACCATTTTATTTAGGCAGACTGATACAAGCCGTCATATAACTATGGTAATTTGGATCCGTGCACTGTATTCACTTTTCTGACCAAGCACTTTCTACAAAGTGGGCTAATGGGCAGTTTTCTGCCAAAAACTCTGCAAAGAGTGAATGATAACAAACATTGTATTTGCTTACGCTAAGGTAGCTCTGAGTTACCGCTTTCCAGGAGACAAAAGTATTAACATCTGCTGCAGACCAGAGAGGCTGAGGTGCTGGAGCATTAAAGGAAAGCAAGGTGTAGGCAAACAGCAGCAATATGCTGAACAAAGACCTTCAGGTCATTGCTTGCCCCAGGTTCCTGCCAGACATGCTGCATCAGTGACAGTAACAACTTAAAGAGCTTGCTGAGAACTCAGTCCAATTTTATGCACTGCAGCAGCAGTGCAAACATTTTGGGCATGGATGGTTTTTCTTTGGAAAACATGTTTTTGTCAGAATTGAAACATTTCCCAGGAAGATGTAGGCTTAGGTAAAGTTTTAGGTGGAAGAACTGTCAAAACAAATCACTTCAACTTTCTAGCTTGGTTTTCACAAAGTCAAATTCATTTCACTAAGTTTTTTATAACTTTTAATTTTTCAGGTACATGATCATATGATGGCATGTTTTGACACTGTCGGAATACAATCATTGTGGCCTGAACAGAATGTGCAAGAATGCTCAATTTTTATTTTTCATTTTTTAAAAATGTTTGGTCTATGAGCAATTTTGAAGGTGTGATGCAGAAGGAGGAAATGGCTGCAGCACGTTTGTAGCAGTGGCAGGCAGTCTGCAGGAAGAGTTGAGCTTTATTTCCTAAGCGGAGGCCCGTTATTTCTGCTTCCTGGTTCTCTGCTCTAATCTCTGACAAGATCTGGGACTTCCTTGATCTGTTAACTTGACGCTACTAACAATATTTAAAAAAACTGAATAACTGATAACTACTTGAGGAAGTGATCGAACACGCTGTGGAGCTGCACGATGATTGTAACCACCTAAAATAATTTTTGTTGATATGCTTTTAAAGCACTATTCTCATCCATAACATCTATTAATTATTTATTGGCCTGTATACTCTTTATAGGTGTAACCTTAATGTAAATTGAGACTGCTTGGTCTGTTACTGAGAGCAAAGACTGTATTCCTAGAAAGATGATGATTTATCTGGAAGTTGCTCTTTGCCATTTTTAAATACTGCACAGATAAATATGTCTCTTTAGCTAGAGTGTCCTTTTGTTTCCCTAGTACACTTGATTGTAAACATACGTCAAGTTGGTTCCCTCAGGGGGCCCTGTTGAGATGCAGCTTGAGTTACATTATGGTAATAATATTCATTCTTTGCATTAATAATTACATGGAATGCCTCCTGTTCAGCAAAGTATTGTATTTCTTTGATGTTTTCCTTGCTATTATGAACTGCTGTGCTGTTACTGGGTATTTTATGCTGACAATTCAGGTCACCCATTCTCCCTGTTTTTTCCTTTTCTCGATTACTTGTGCCCCTCTGTATAGTAACATACCGTATTGGGTAAAACAGAGTTAGGGTCATCTAGTCTGCTCAGTTCCTAGATCTGACAAGTAAAGACAAACTGAGCGTTGATATTGATTATCGTGCTACTCTAATGAACTTTGGTAACAAAACCAGAAATTTCCAGACTTGGTTGCTTCAGGCAGCAAATGGTAAGAGCCTAAGTTAAAATGGCTTGTGAAAGTACAATGTTTATAAGATTAAAAATCATTAAAAAAAAAAAAAAAA